>JALBCR010003278.1:0-22205 GCA_030710515.1 Abscondita cerata | reverse complement strand
CCAGTTACGTATTGCTAGCTGCTGGTTTTTAAAAGTCCAAATAAAGGAAATATTTATACCCAAATTTTACTTTTATAAATTTGATGGTGCATGCTTTTGGCGATGTTTCTTTTGCAATTGCCTGAGGCATTTGTAAAGGTAAGTTGAATTTTTCATATTACTTGAAACTTATTACTTTGTATTTGTAGTTGTATGTTGAGGATGCATTGGGTGATCGAACTTGGATTGATAATCCGTATTGTAAACCTTTCTGCCGATAACATTATTATTGCTTTCAATACCAAACAACCACCTAAAGTACTTTTACATCTGAAACGTGGTTGTCAACTGGAAGAGATACGTCAAGTCCTTTAACTGTGAATAGTTTAGAAGATGATGAAGGTAAGCATATTTGCGAATATTTATTCATGAACAGATGCATTGGTTTTTAAAAGGCATTCATAACTTAATAAAATCAAATGGAACACCCTGTATATTTTTGCCAGATCGATGTGAATTAAATTCTACAATTTTGCTATATCGTGTTTGCCAAGAAAATCCACTGTTAGCAGTGAACTTGTTTTTTATTGAATATTATCATTGACAAATGAAGTAGATGACGAAATACGAACTTAAAAAGGTTATTGTTGCCATGGTTGTGACAAATATATCCTCGAGCTGAGATTTAAAAAATAGCAAAGTTGTAAAGAATTTAAATCTACATTGATCTGGGGAAAGATATACAGGGTGTTCCATTTTATTCATCATTACCGATTACCTCGTCGATTACAAATGACTCTGTGTAACCAGTGTCAACTTTTAAACTATGAATAGTTAAGGTCGTTACCACCCTAAGAGTGAATAAAATTTGAGTTTGATATTTCAAATAATAACCTGAAAAATCTGAAATATCTGAAAGCCAATATTGACCCAAGAAAGTGTTTAAAAATCGATATCTCACTGAGTATGAAACATAAACTCCGCATAGTTTTTCACGTAGATTTAGAATACAAAATGTTCCATTTAAAATGTCAAAGTTGACAAGTGGTTCATGAGAGTGGGACACCCTGTATAATTGAAAATATTTTAAATTTTAGCCACTGAGGAACCTAGAATGGTCAAAACTAATTTTAATAAATCTACTTTTTGAAGGCAATATCAAAGGTACGCGTCCTTCACGGATAGGCTGTGTCAATCAGATATATAAAGGGTGGTCTATATTATCTCTTATCTGAAGTTCTCTAAATCCTTGAAATAATTTATATATTTATACGATGTTACACGATATTATAACGCGTTACGACTAATAATCGTAGCTGTTACAAAATAAGCTTTAAATCATAAATGAATGAATGAGGGAAGGTGGAACCTGATAATCACCTAAGGCGACTTCCTTACACTCCGTGAAAAGCATGAATTTAATACGCAAGTGAACAAAATAAATAGGGAAGTTATACAAACGAGAAGGAAGAAGCACATACAGAAGTTCTGTTAACAAATAGAGGTAGAAGCATCGTAATCTTAACTATATATTTTTCTTATCACCTCGGTTCTCTGTTCACGTTTAGAACAGATTCGATGCGAAAATCGACCTTTAAAATTCGTCTCGCATTAAAACGGCTCGAGATATTTTCGTTTCGAAAACAGTTTCGAGTTTACGAAAGATGTGTCTTTATTTTTCGATTTAGATTTTTTTTTGTACGAGGGCATCTTCGAGGTTAAAAACGAAATTTCAAACAAATTGAGCCGTAATTTGACCACAACTCGCTTATTTTCGGACCGATTTTTAAAATTCAAAAAGAATCTTACGCAGATAAAGAAATAAACATTTTTGGTTGTTTTAGTTTTTTTTGACCTCGCGTGTTTACAAAAGTTATAAGCGAAAAACTTTTCCGAAAAAATTTCATTCGAAAACTAAAACGGCCATAATTTCTAAATTATAATCGATAAAGAAAAAGTTTATTAAAAAAAACGTTCGTTTTGTGCTCTTGTCGCATAAAGTGTAATCAATTTGTTTTTCTTTTTAATTTTTTAAGCAATTTTACATTGTCAATACGAAATACTGTAATTTTTACATTTTTATAACTTCGGAACCGTATTACGTAAAAACATGGATAAAAATTTTCGAATGGCTTAGCTGTAGAAGGTTTAATTTCACCCGAAAAATCTCGTTTATGAACACTGGTCCACTTGAGGGAACAGTGCTTGTTCGTGAGGCTCCTTGTGAGCCTGGGGGGTAATCTAGTTAAATAGTAAAAGGCAATTTAACTTATCGTTCCTGACGCGAAGCACTGCAGATAGCGCAAATAATTACAACCACGCACACTAGGTAAACTCTATAAAGTGAAAGCAAGAGAATTGGCACATTAGTGCAAAAAATGCTGTTACTACGAACACCTGAAACAGATACAACGGATGAGTTATCAGCCGAATAAAATAAACGGAGGGAAGAGTCCGACGAAGAAGGTGAGTCGGGAAAGAGGAAAACAGGAAAAAATCCCCAGGTAAAATAAAGGTCTTGAAGAAATAATGGAAATGATTAGAGCATTACTAAACTATGTAAGAGCCATACGGGTAGACTAAAAAGGTTACCAACAGGAAATACGACAATTAAAAAGAAGAAAATAACAAATGAAGGAGAGAATAAAGTCCCTTGAAGATAAAATGGAAGGATAGAGAAATTGCAGAAAAAAACAACATAGGTAATAATTAAAGGTTATACTTCAAATGAAAACGAAGAAAGAAAAGAGGTAAAAAATATTTCGGGTACATTAAAGGTAGATGTATAGGTTAATGATGTAACAGAAAATAGAAGTGATAGAGTGAATCTTTCAACGACAATTGTTCAGTTAGATAGCTGGGTAGAAAAAGAAAAGTTAATAAAAGCAATAAATCAGCTGACAGGAACCCACTATTATTATACCCTCTGACTACATTTACAAATTTCAGGTTATGCTTTATTTAGAAAGGACAGACCCTCCAGAGGAGGAGGTGTGGGAGATATGTTAAAAAAAATTAAAACCCTTACGCGTCAATACAGTTTCTGATCTAGAACAGATCTGAGTCAATGGTCACATTTACAAAAAAATGTGTGGGTACGGTTTATCGCCCTCCGCACTTAAGTTATCTAGAGTTTTGAATGCTTTTGAAGAAACTCTATCAATATATTACCTACTTGCGATGTGATTATTTGCATGGGTGACTTCAATCTTGATTTATTTAAAACATACGACGTAACTGTCTCCAAATTTCAAGATTTTCTCGATACATTTGCTTTATGTCAGATAACAGAAGACCAAGCACGAATCTCTAAAACCTCTATGAGTCTCTTGATCTTCTTATTATATCTATTAATTATAAATCAAAACTAATTAAGCAAGAATCAAGAGACTCTTTTATAACTGATCTTCATATAATATCTTGTACTCTGACCCATAAAACTCAAAAACAATCTACTCGCGTGCTTAGTATTAGAGATTTTTCAATATTCGATGAAGATGCTTTTCTTGCACATTTATATAACATTCCATGTTTTTTTTATTTAGATAATATTAACGATAAATTAACATTCTTAAACGAAAATATACTAAATTTAATATTACTCCCTGGTTTACACACAATTTAATAATGAAACTCCGAAACAAGACCTTAGCTAAAATTAAAAATCAAATAATATTATACACTGGAACTACTATAAAATGTTGCGAAACTTAGTTATCTTACAGCAACAGAAAAAAAGATTATTTGCTATTCAAATTAGCAAACGAATTATGGGACGCTCTAAAACATGATGGATATTCACCAGAGTAATAAACCAAAAATGAAATACCGATTGAGTTACGAGACCTAAACAAAATTAACACTTACTTTCATAAAGTTGCCAACTTTAATATTTACAATACAAGTAATATAAATATATTCTACGCAAATAATTGTCTAAAGGCCGTATGCACCAACACAGCTTTAACTTAAGGGATGCTTAAAAACTTAGACACAATTGTTAAAACCATAGCAACGATTGTTTTTAAGCAGTGGCGGCTTGTCCATATGGTCATTTGGTCAATGACTCTCAAAAATTTTGACAATATATAAAAATATTCATTATTACGTGTTTTATTAAAATAGGTAATTAAGTCGCAAGTACAATAACTTAAAATTTATCGGCCGTCGTTCGTAATTCATCCTCTTCAACCTTGGGCTGGCGGTGCGAATTGTCCTCATTGAATTAGATCTACCCGGAAAACTCGAAAACGTGCAGCGCCCGAATAAACGCGAACGTCCGAAACAATAATCAACTTTGGGTCATGAGCCGGATCCCGCAGTTTACGTTGACTTCGTATAGGGTGTACAACTACGCTCGATTTTTGATTCGATTTTCGCGTGTTTTAAATCAATTTAAGAATTTATATTGATATGTTTTACTGTTGTTGTGTTGTTTTGTAAAAATACTATTTTTGATTCGCGTGTGCATGCGCTATAATAGAAAATGTCGGTAGTGCAGAAAATTAAACAACTAAAAAGTGCTAACAAACTTAATTTTACAAAATTAGTTGAGTTCAATGGTCGTCCTTTGCCAGAACTAAGTTTACGACAGACTAGCAAAGACAAAAATAAAGATGTTCATCGAAACTTTCGCAAGGTAATGTACGATTTAGCTAACTGGATATGTGGTTGTGAAGTATCAAATGTATTTTACTGTTTTGTTTGTTTATTATTTTCTAAAGACTCGTCAGACTCGCTATAGTGCAAATCCGGTGTAAGAGATTTAAAACATTTAAAAGAGGAAATAAAAAACATGTTTCGTCTGCAGAACACATGAAATGCTCGGTAAATTTTGCAACCGTAGGAAATGTTGATATTCGTACACAGCTAGACAATGCTTATAGAAAATCCCTTAGAGATTTTAATGAGAATGTTTCGAAAATCGCTATATTTTGAACAAAATTGTAGATTGTATAAAATTTTGCGGTGCATTTGAGTTATTTATATTTTTTAAGTATGCCTATTTTTTAAATTAATTTTTGACCTCCCAGTATGATTGACCACGAGCCGCCACTGTTTTTAAGCATCGCTTAAGTTTAAGTTGTGTTGGTGCATACGGTCATAAATAAAGTATCATTATCTAAAGTGAGCGATCTTAAGGAATTAAATAAAACATCTCCGTCCAATAAGCATCTTGCGATGCACTATCCAAAGTGAACTTCTTTGCCATTCAAAGAAGATCCCTGCGTCATCAAGTATGTGCATATGAATCAATATTACAAAAACTTCTGAGTCTAATTTGAACGTTTACTATTTAGTTACTGGTTAAAATTAGAAAGTAACTAAAACATTGTTGGCAAGATATGTGGTTGTCAGTTAAAATACTAACCTTAAATAAGTAACAAGTCAATTTAGTAACTTTTTAACCATTTTTTCGCGAATTAACGTCTGTTCCAGTGATAAACAAAACGGTTATCCCAACCTTACCTATGATTCCGTCGTTAACAGTTCCTGCTCGCGAAAAATAAAGCGGTTAATTACTGGTAGCAAAATCTAACCTGTATTTTTAATAACTGTCAATATATATTTCAATACGAAAATAAATATGTTTGAATGTGAAATTAATGGTAGAAAATCATGATAGAGATATCATTAAACTACGATGGAGAAGACTAAAGTGTTGTCACTTGATTATGACAGAGCTAACATCTTACTAAAAAAATTCTGATAAAACTAGCACTTTTTACCTAGATCAACATAACCTAACATTTTTGAACTAGTTTGTGTTCTCTCATATGTTGACAACGGGCAGTATTGGAGTTCCACAGTTTGTGGATTGTATGGACGTCATAATTGTATTTCCCTCCGCATGTTAAGTCCCGAAAAATTTCCGGTTACAAACATTTAGTTCCCGTTGCTTCAAGGTGTTTCCGCGATAAATTGCTTTTATTCATAACGATATTCTACACATATCTATGTCTTATTCATAACATTGATTAATACGTTATTTCAGGTACATAATAAATAATGTTGCAAGTATCTTCTTTGGAAGGAACCATGTGTTATTAGAAAAAGTTATAGAACAAAGCAAATACGACTTAATCAAAATAGATTTTGATATCTTTACCCAGCATCCAGTTGGGTTTTCATCCTGGTTTTAGCACTAATACTGCACTAATAAACATAGTCTTTCTACTAGATTATTCTTAAGCTTTTGATACAATCAATCATGAACTCTTGTTATCATTCTTACATTATTTTGGCTTTGGTAATCTTGCCATAAGTTTCCTACGGAACTGTTTATCAGGCCGCACACAGATCGTTACATATAAAACAGAAAAATTTAATAAAATTTATGTTTCTACAGGAGTTCCGCAAGGATCAATTCTTGGGCTTATATTGTTTTCAATTTATACATGTAACATAAAATCTAAGTAGTAGCCTAACTGTAAATAAACATGGTGCCACCCAAAGAAGATAATTGCGTCATTATTTTCTGATATACGAAATATCATATCGATCATTGTGCGAGTAAGACATAGATATGTAAAATAAAGATGGAATATTTACTATATGCGTTATGAATAAAGTTACTCTATTGACTTCAATTCTAATTTAAGCTGATGTTCTGTCAAAAGTTTTGCTGTCATTTTTGCTTTATTCTATATTTTGGTTATTACTTGTGTTACTTGTTAGTTTTTAAGATTAGTATTTCAACTGACAACTACATATCTTGCCAACACTGTTTTAGTTACTTTCTAATTTTAACCAGTAACTAAATAGTAAATGCTCAAATTGACTCAGAAGTTTTTAATAATGATTCATATGCACATACTTACGACGCGAGGGATCTTCTTCCTGGCAGGAAGTTTACCATATGTATGCAAATGATACGCAAATCTATTATTCATTTCATGTAACTCAACTTGATCAAGCAATAAAATTAGTGAACGAACATATACCGAATCTGGTTGAACATAATTAACAACATTTTCTTGTAATACATTTTCTGAAATCGTCAGTAATGTTTTTCGGTAAAAAGAAAGATAGACAACAATCTCTACTATTATCCAATTTAAAAATCAAGACGCAATTACTCCTTAAACAAAGTGACAATATATATCTCGCTGTATCCAAATTGGCTTATATTAACTTAAAAATGTTATTCACTCATCGTTTTTCTCTGAGCAAGGACATGACAATTTTGTTATGTAATGTAATTTGTTCTGTCTCACTTCAACTACTGTGATGTTTCACTGTATCACTGATTATACTAAAACTCCTACACAATGAATCCTCTACCCAAAAATTTAGCTTAACTTTTATAAGGATTTCTTATACTTAAATACAGAGTGTATTGAGGCTTCCACGGCTGGAGTCATTGTTGAAACAAAACGTCTTCCGGATTTAACCGTGTCGAAGATGCCAACCGATAGGTGGCGAAACGTTGGCAACTACGGATTTATAATGAATTTATTCCATTTGACTTTTCCACACTGTATTATGAAGATATGTAAACTTTGCTTCACTATTTTGGCTGGCAAATACCTGGATATGTGTTTTTTTTTTATAGAAACAGCTTAACACCTTTTGAGAGGATCTGCAAAACACAACAAACTAAATGAAAAGTGCTGTTCAATGTAATGACTCTATACTTTTGTTTAGAAAATATCAGAGAACTACGTTGATATAATATTAGCTTACATACAGGATAATAACTCAATAACGGCTCAAGATAAAGACAATATTTGATATATTTTTGAAATCAGAAAAAGATCTCTTAAAAAATGTAATATTATACATGGTGTTACATTAAAAAAATACATCATATTTTTGTTTAGCCCTGTAAACGGCTAGTAACTGAACTATTGACAGCATTTTAAGAAAATTCAGTTAGAACCATACAGCTTTTTTTTCTTAGAGGAATAATAACGATAATAAGGGGTGGGTCATTTATAGTGAATAACCCTGTACATTGTGGGAAAGAAGGCAATCTGTGGCAACATTTCTTTTTAATCGCCATTATGTTATGTTCATTATGTATTGGGTTGTATTATGCAGTTTTTGTTAGATGAAATGAGGTTCTACTGTAATAAACGCCCCCGTCTCATTAATTTCATTTCCTGATTTGCCTGAATTGCTTGTATCGCATCACGAAAGTTTGTTAACGGGTTTTAATAAAAGAAACATGTTCAAATCGTCGTTTACTGATTTTACTTCAAAAATTAAATAAAAAGAAATACATAAACACAGAAGCCACAATTACACGATGATAATAATTTTAGTGACGCAAACTCAATCACCGCGAGTCTTGCTGATATAACCATCGCCAACCGCCGGATAGTTTATGTCGCATTCTCCCTCGATGTGGTAACGAGTTATTTCTCAGTTGTTCAGAATTTTACCACTTTCTGTACACAGCAGTCTTTGTCATCATTTTCATCACCCTCAGACCAGAATGTATTCTTCGTTCTGTGCAACTTGCTCTTGGTGAAAGTTTCTTAAGCATCGGCATACAGATCCTTTTTTGATAATAAAAGTAATATTGGGTGGCAAGAATTAAACTTCAATACCTTGAGAGGGCGATATGTGAGTGTGTTATCAACGATAAGCAAAACTTTTAAATATTTACTATTCTTAATTTTGGTATTAACTTAAAATGTTTTAAGTATTTCGGGCTTTCCGGTAGGATGAATGCTAAGGATTTGTTTGGATTGTGTACATTTTTTTTAGAAATTCGACTTTGAAACGAATGAATTGATATAACAGTGTTTTCATTTGATAAGTCGGTACTATCCCTCCTTTGAGAGAAGGGAACCCTCTAAATCTGTGTAGTCCATACATAACGTTTTGAAGCCAGCGATTTGCCAATTCTGCTAATATATGATGGCCACTCAACTCATATCAGCGTAGACTTGATTCAAGGAGGCCTTGAAGGAGGGAGTAATAATTTTAAAACTTTCACCACACTCAGTCATCTTTTGCAACCACTTGATATAGCTGTATTCAAGTCCTTGAAAGTTAGTTGGGATGCCAAACTGGTCAAATGGCAAAGGCAAAATCCTGGCAAAAATTTGTGAAAAAATGCTTTTCTAAATTCATATCAGAAGTATGACGCGATGCCAACCCTGAAATTATTCCGAGTGATTTCAGGAAAGGAGGAATATATCCTTTGAACGAAGGAGTCATTGCACCAGATAGTTTTGATTCACTTGCATGTAAGAATGCAAGAACATGAAAATAGTGTGGGTTATATAACGGCAGAAAACGGCTTTGAAAATTATGGCGTACTGCCAAACTCAATAAATGAAAACTTAACAGAAAATCAACCGTCATTGGATACAAATCAAGTTCAAAATCAGTCTCAACAAGTAAATATGTAACTGAAAGTCTGCCTTTGAGAAATAACAATGGAAATGAAGAACAGCCATCTATAGATAACAACAAAACTAATAATGAGCCTTCTAGAAGTCCAGAAAGAAATTGTGTAAGAATTCCATTTGAGGAATCTTACTAACCACATTAAAATCAAACATGAGCAACAAGATTTAGAAAAAAGCCAAAACGAATTGCCGGTGGTGCAGAAATAATCACTCGAGAGGAGGTTGTACAGCGTCTGAAGGAAAGAGAAGAAGAAGCAAGAAAACCTAAGAAAAAAAGAAAGAGAATTGAAAACCGTCCATCTTCAGAAAGCCAGTGTGAAGAGGTAGAGTTCCAAGACGAAGTAGATGGTGAAACTATAGAGGATATGGTCAGAGAAGAACAGGAACATCGAGAAGATGAAACACTGTTTGAAAGACCACTTTCAATGAGGACAACTGGGGACTGGGTTCTTTGTCAGGTTTCCTGGGAAAAAGAGGGTGAAATATTACGTAGGCCAAATAAAGGAAGACAATGTTATAAAATTTGCACGCAAGAGCACTTTTTCCAGAAAAAATTTATCTTCAAATTTCCTATAATAGATGACATATCTGAGGTTAGCGAAGGTGACCTCGTTATGTTATTCCTCAATCCCAGAGTAGAGCGCCGTGGAGAAATCATCTTCGAAATTTCATTTGATAACTTTAATGTTCAATAAGCATAACTTAATCATGCATATAGAGAGTTTAACTTTTTTTGTTTTTTTTATTTGATCTTTTCAGAAAAAGTATGTATTTTATTTTCTTGTTAAGCATTATATTACTCACACATTGAAATTCATCTTGATATATGATTGTTCTATTTTACAATTTCGATGTTGATGACATTTGAATTAGTAATGGAGTCGTGAAACAATTTTATTTGTGATCTCTATCATCATCCATATAAAGTGAATAAAGTTTCAGTGTTTCATATTCAAGTTCATAACTCAGAAGAAAATTGCAATAGATTAATTCTGTAAGAAGCAATCAGTAACTATCATTTTCAGTTACTTGCTCTTGCCCCATCAAACTAATAATATGAAAGCCTATAAATTTAACCTACGAAAATGCACATGCCCCTATTTCAGGGGCAAGTGCGGACAGTTGCCAGAAAATTTTTAATTTTTTTTTATTCAGACAGCTGATTACTAGACATTCTGGTTTATGAAGAAATACAAAGATAATACTCTAAAGATTAAATAAAAAAAATACAGACCACATAATTGGTTTCCTGCTTTTTCTGTTGATGATCAAAATTTTTTTATCGCACTTGCCCCAACTTACCTTAAGTGATTCCAAATAGTGAAACCGTTGATAGAGCATGTTTGAAAAACAGCGATCTTCTGCTCTGGGGACATAACAAATCTGAACCTTATGGCTAAACCAAAAAAAGGACCGTTGAAAATTATTGCTAAGTTTGTTATTCATTTGCCAAAACCAGCCTTCTTCATATCAGGGAAAACGTGGCCTCTTTGGCGAAGAAATGTCATACGTGGGTGAGTTTTTTAAAACTTACGAAGGTTGTATTTTTTAAACGAAAAAAATTAAAAAAAGCAAACAGATCAATTTTTATATTGAGCGGGACGTGTTGACGTGTAAACGACATTTGTGAAATCAACCCCTTGACCCCAGCAACTACTCCGTAATTTTTAAAATGGTATGCACCTTAAGTGTGATTTTTAAGTGTAAACTTTAGGGAATTTAATAAGGAATTTAGTGGTATACTTGTTTTTTTAATTTCGAGCAATTTTTGAACTGTAAAAAAATGTTAGCGGTTTCATCTAGTATTCTTGGCTGATTTCTTATTCTGTTGTAATTGAAAGTGTGTTTGTTTTTTTGTAAAACTTCGTTTTGCGTAGGTTATTTTTTTCAATGTAGAATATTGGTTTATTTTAATTTATTTAAAAGTGAAGAGTCAACATGAGGAATTCAAATTCGTAATTACACAAATCTGTCACAAAATCTTTGTTGATAACTTACACCATTGCCCAACAGGTCGAAATGATATTTATTTATGGAGAGGAAAAACAGGTCTACAACAATACATATTCTGACAGAAATGTAAACCACGCGTGTTAATAAATTTGTTGCCAAATTTGAAGAAACGGGATCTGTAGCTAACAGAAACTGAACGTTTGGACAGGAATTTTGGGAAGTGCCATTATTGGGCCTCTTTTTTAGACGGCAATTTGATCGGTGAACTTTATCTGGAAATACTGCAAACTCTCATCGAACCTTTAATTATCGAAGAGCTAGAAAATCCAAAAGGTGCGGATGGAAGTCTTTATTTAAACGAAAATTGATTTCATTTCCAACAAGATGGAGCTCCTCCTCATTACCTTCTGCTTGTTAGACAGTGGTTAGATAATCGTTATTCAAACTAGTGGATTGGCAGAAGAGGACCAGGTCACCCGATCTTTTGGATTTTTTTCTGTGGGGTCATTTAAAGTTAGTCATCTACAAAATTCAACCGGAGTCAATTGAAGAACTATAGCGTAGAATAAATGAATAATGTCATGCAATCACAAGAGAAACTTTTGAAAATGTTTAAGAAGAGTTTGACAGGAGGAGCATTCTATTGTCTTCAGAACAATGGAAATCATTTTCAACACTTGTTGTAAGCTTTTTTTATAACTTTGTTTTATTCAATCAATTTTTTTGCAGTCCAAAAATTGCTCGAAATTAAAAAACAAGTGGTACCCACTTGATTTCTTATTAAATTTCCTAAAATATGACGTATCACACTTAGAGTCGTTCCATTTAAACAAAATTAGGGATAGTTGTTGGGGGTCAAGGGTTTGATTTCACAAATGTCTTTTACACGTCAATCACGCCCTCCTCAATATAAAAATTGACCTGTTTTTGTATTTTTTTTATTTTTGCTTTTGTTTAAAAAAATACAGCCTTTGTAAGTTTTAAAACTCACTGCGTATACCGGGTGATTCAGCTCAACCCGTTCATTAGGAAGTTTATGGGACTTCCTCGTTGAAATATTTGTTTAAAAAATTTAGCAATAGGGATTGCTCGAAAAGTTCTATTTAATTAAAATATTTTCCCCAGCTATTCCTAGCACTTCCGGTTACCCCTGATTGTGTATATTTGGTTTTGTATATTTGGATTCTACGCCAAAATCTGAGTTACTTTCATGTAGCACAAATCCCATATTATGAAAAATCAATAGTTTTTGAGATAATTCTAAATTTTTTGAGAAAAATTGGTTTTGTAGTATTGTTTTCAAACGCTTGTCAATGATTGAAAAAGAAAGTTATAGTAACAAAATTTGAGCTATACTTAGGAGGACTGTTAATTTTTAAATGATGTGTAATTTGACATCCCATTATTTACAGGGTGTTCAAAATGTTTGGCTAAATCTGACTAACTTCAACTGCCCTTAAAAGTCAATCTTTTTAAATGGAACACCCTGTATCTTGTTGCTCTATGTGATGGAGAATTATGGTCTTTCAATCTTCATAAGGCTCCTTCTATACCTATCTGTTACCATTTTCCTGCTATCGACATGTATTTACATTCGACAATAATATTTCTCTATTTTATTAAATAATTTCTGACTAGTGGCCTGTGGAAATTAAAACAATGTGCCTTATTTACCAATACTGAACCTTCAAAAATACTTGAATTTTAAATTATCACTCAAAGTCAACCCAAGCCACAGATTATTAACCTTTTCTGTAGCCATGTTGATATCTTTTAATAAAAAATAAATTACAGGTACTTAATAAACAATTTTTAAATACTTACAGAAGACAGAGGTAATAGTAAACAATTTAGTCTTGAAAAGACTGTTTGTAAAAAGCAGCAAAACGATCAAAAGAAGATAAAAACCACGCAGAACAAACCCAAACACAAAACTCAAACGAATAATTAAAAAATTTTAAGGTTAGCTTGACTTGGGTTGATTTTTGGTGATAATTTAAAATTTAGAGGATTTTAGAGGACTTCGTGTTGGTAAAACTGGCAGAAAAAGATAGCACTAGGGCGGAACTTTTTTCTCTTACATCGCTTTGACTGAAACGTGCTATTACACATCATTTAAAAACTTAACAGTCCTTCTAAGTATAGCCCAAATTTGTTACTATAACTTTCTTTTTCAATCATTGACAAGCGTTTGAAAACAATACTACAAAACCAATTTTTCTCAAAAAAATTAGAATATCTCAAAAATTATTGATTTTTTCATATAGGTTGTGCTACATGAAAGTATCTCATTTTAATTAAATAGAACTTTTCGAGCAATCCCCTATTCCAAATTTTTAAACAAATATTTCAACGGGAAGACTCATAAACTTCTAATGAATTAAGTTAGTTGAATCACCCTGTATACAATATACATGAGTTAACAAAACATATTCCTTAACCAACGTCAACAAGTGCACAGCAACATTCAGAGTAACGAATTCAGTTATACAATTTACTAAAACCTCAAGTACGAAAACAAAAACTTATTAAAATTTAAGAAAACGATTATATATTTTAAATCAACGCAAAGTTATTCAATTGACGAGGTTTTTGAAATGGTTTCAACAAAATCACGCATATATTGTTATTATACTCAGAAAATTTCGTAGCCTCTCTTACCCAGAACTGATCTAAAGTGAATTGAGAACGTTGCAAGTTTTTTTAGAATCCTCTTAGAAAATGACTTTTTAGAGTTTTAAATGAACATAGTAAGTAGTAGAGCCGGGCGCAAGCTTACGGCAGGGAATTCTGAAAATAGTATTGCGTTATTCGTTTATTTACACCTGACCTCATAAAATTAAGATACGCAATCAAACAAAACTATCAATTATCATTTCGTCTAAATCTTGTGTAAGGGTAGATCCGCTTTCTTATATGAAAACAGAACACCGCCACAGACAGAGAGGCCGATTAGCTCTGTTGTTAGAGGCGTCACCGTCGTGCTAATAATGCGAAGGACGTGGGTTCGATCCCCCATGGGCCAAATATATTTTTATATAGGAATTGTGTCTAAAAAATATCAGCTGACCGGCTTCACAGATCAAACATGTATTAATGTATTATTAATAATTAATTAATAGAATAATAGTATTTTTCGAGTTATATTCATCTCTCTTCATTACTTTGCTGGTTAGATACCTCTTGATCAGTACGTTTCTCCATCGACCCAATTTTTTGTATTGCATGTTACTACTCAAATATTTGTTAACAGCATTCAACGATCACAAAATACTAGTCGACAATTGGAAAGTGAAAGTGTTTTCGAGATATTCTCAATTACAAGAAATGGTCGAAAAAATATCTCTCGAAGCGATCCAGGAACAGATTGCGAGACGACAACAACCAGAAGCGGTAACGAAAAATTTCGTTAGGTTTTTGAGTACCGCTTGCGGTTTAGTTGAAATTCGAATGCTGGCCGTATCACGACTCGAAAGTTGGTTGCACAATCACAAGCTCATGAAACCGGCACAAGAGCTGTTGGCGTACGTTTGTTACAACTGCTCTGCAAGAACGCAAAGAGACATTGAAGTGGTGGCTCAACTCAGTAAATTGCGACTTAAAAGCAAGCCCTTGGTAAATATATTTAACAATTGCTTAAAGGAGATGGTTCTTTGTTTTCCGGAAAATCTATTTCCTTTGTTGAAGTAATAATTATTTATAATGAACTGTCGAATGCTCGAAATACTAATAATTTAGTAGTTGTTGGAGCTATGTTTCAAGTTACGCCTGAAGCGAGTGCTGACGCGTTTGCCGAAATTTGTTTGGTAAGATCTTTGATTTTTTTAACAATGTTTTTATGTAATTGTTTCAGGAACTTTTATTAAATAAAGATGATTATCTTCGATCTCTGCGTGCTTTACTAAAAGAGATTAATCGAGTATTGCGCCACGACTTTAATCTCTTGAGCATTGCTCACGCGTTGCTACGCGAGAGACTTGAAATTTCCAATGTTGTAAGAGAATTTGAATTTAAGGAGCGTATGTTTTTTGCACTTGCTGATCTTGTTTGCATGTGTATGCTGTTGTGCGTGAGTCCGCAAGTACGCGATGCTTCAACTCAAAACAAGCGAGACGTCGGTGTGTTACAAGCATTTCAATTGCAAGTTAGTAACATACAGCGAGAAGCTATTATATGGTTGCACGATTCCGCTGTGCGAGTTTTTCGACCATCGCCTACCGATTTTCTACACATTTTGCACAAGGTGATATTTTTGGCGCAAGCTGAGGAATATTATAAGGTAGATTCGTGGCCTGAGAGAACGAGCGAAATTTATTTTTGCGAATGGCAAGCGAAGTGCCCATACTCCAAGCCACTTTGTTAAGAATCTTGCTGATCGGTTTATCAAAGGAGCATCCGATTGGACAGAGCGATGTGATTGAAATTCTTGATCAGTTCGTTAAACGCGCTGCTAATTTGGCACCCGATTGTATGCCGCCACTTGTCATGGATAAGATCGAGATTGTCGACTTATTTTTCAATTTGTGCAGTTACAATTATCCGGAAAATATTATATTGCCTCCTGGTTATATGCCACCTAATTTGGCGATCGCCTCTTTATATTGGAAGACATGGCTTATTCTTCTCATATTAGCGGCACATAATCCTACTACTTTTGGAAGCTTGGCGTGAACAAATATCCGACGTTAAGGACACTAATGGAAATGTGTATCACGAAGTAAGTATTTTTGGTGATTAACTGAATTGGCTTTATAGAAAATTACATTACCTACTTTATTTTTCAAATTGGTTTATTGTTTTTGTTTCATAATATTTATCGGTTTCTCTCTATTCGTTTCCTAAATAATTTGCTAATTTAAAATTACTCCTGATTTAACTTATATGTATTTCCTAAAACAAAAAAAAGTTAAAAACGGATTAAAGAGAAACGCAAAACAAGAAAATATTTCTGCAACAAACCAAAAGCGTTGATTGAAGGAGTTTTATAGATACGCAACCGTACGCTAAAATTCGCGTTAGTACTTCGAGACACCCCTTAAGGATTTACTCACAAACTTGTTGTTAATCATGTGGGTCAAGTATTTAGTACGACGATAGTTTTGCAAACTAAAAGACACGCCTACGACATTAACCGATGATTAAATGTTGATTGAAGGCCCAGCAAAGCAACAATTGAAATCATTATTATTCTTTTCGAAGCCAACATCTTATTTTTATTGTTGACTTTCTCAATTCACGAATAAAACATTTTCTGAAAAAATGTATAATGTATTAATAATATCATAATCAATACTACGTAGTTGCACAGTAATTTGTAAACGATAATGTAATTTAATATGCCGCAGATTAGTTTTATACCGTGTGTCTCTGGCAAGACGCAACATAGGAATTTTACTATAGAAAAAAATTGAATTGATCCACAAAGGAAATGAAATTTTCGTATTGACGTATACGTTACAATTACTTATTATTACGTGTTCCTTATTGTAATATTCTCTAATTTAATTTTTGAAAATGAGTGTGTATACAATCCCTGAGAAAGTTCAAATGGTTAAGTAGGTATACAGAGGTGAAAGCTATAGAAACACTTCTGCTTTGATTGTTGCACTTTTTCCTATAATAAAACGACAATCACTTTTAATAAAAGACCGTATTTGAAATTACAACATTTATTAATTGTTCTTGGATGGTTTTAAAATAACAAACTTGTTATCTTGTTTGTTGACTCTGGATTCTAGTAGAACCTGAAATAGAAAGTCAAAAGAAAATAGCAAATTAAATAATTTAAAACACTTTTTCGCTCTCATTATTCATACAATTAAAATCTCAATCGGACATCTTCTAAAAATCTTCATTTTTCCCATAGGTTTCAAATATTGTTTACGATCAAGAAACTAAAAATGTATAACACCGCCAAATTCTGGGTTATACTTTACTTCGCTGATTACGAATAAAGTCCTTAGAACACCAACTTCTGTTTATGTGTAGAAACCTGTGGTAGAGACAAACTACTCGATCGACACTAATCGAAATATCTGTGTTACCCATAATACTAACTGTGTTGACTTAAAATAAACTTTTAGCTTTAGAATACCTGCATTATCTGTATTATGTCAAATAGTTTACACACAGGTCTGCAATACAAGAAAACAAACGACTCATTTAATCTCAAATTCAATAAGAATAGGTTTTATGCAAAAGTATTTGATTATGCTTACTTCAATAGCTATTATAAAATATGAAAGCAAGTAAAGCAACTGAACATTGATTAGAATTTTCGTAAAATCACAAAATACTAAATACTTATTTTTTTACAAACTTAAGAGGCAAGGATCACTATGCCCCCAAAAATAAAATTTTCATCTTTCAATCAAAAATTCATATTGAAGGACTAATTACAAGTCTAAGAAATTTTCACTGTCGCTTCATCATTTATCTAACTGATGATGGTAAAAATTTCTTAGACTTGTAATTAGTCCTTCGATAAGATCTTTGATTCGAAACAAGTCATGAGTAAAATTTCTCAAATTGTACTCCAACAATGCAAATGCACGAAACCAAGCAACGCCGGATGAAAATGACTCATGACATGCATTTCATATCTGTTTGGGAATTGACGATGTAGCCTTTTGAGCGTGTTGACTTGCATCAATACAATTTGTTTGCAAATAAAAATGGGAAAACAAGCTTGTTGCATGAGTAAGGTGGGCAAGTGCAAAGCCTGGGAAAACAAAAGTGGCCTTGTCAAAATAGAATGGGCGGCCGCAGCAGTTAGAAGTTTTGTGGGTCAAAGTTGGACATCTCTGGATTTCACCAAAGACGCCATGTGCAAATCTTGTCATGCTAAGGTATCACAAACTATGAATGATGATCCATAACAGATTGCATAACATGAGACAATTTGACAGGTACGAAACGCGTCAAACTCAGTCGTGAAGTCGTGTGATAGTGCGGGTGTTTCTATTGAACCAATGGAAATCTTGGAAAGGACGAAAAGGAAGGCAAGGACGTTCACTTGGCGGAGTAAGACAGGGCTAGCGATCGAGACAAATGGGTCAGCAGCAGTAGTTGAAGGTATCTTTTGAATAAAACCGTTGTAGAAAGATGTTACCTGCGGTTCTTTCTAGAGTGCGGTATCGAATCTGAGCTTTCTCCAACATCACATTCGGCATGCAACCTTCGAAAGCGTAAGCGTCAGAAGAAAGTTCCCGTGAAGAAAAAGAGAAAGAAAGCTGAAGCCACCGAACCTGAAGTGAAACATGAACGGATGATTGTCGATGTCAATTGCCTCGAAACACTGATTCAGAAGTCACTGTATCACAAATCCTCATGCAAGCACGCCGTCTTTAGTGTAAGAAACAAAAGTTGGACCAATCTACGTCTGGAATGTAACGTGTGTGGACAACCATGAAAATACGAAAGGATACGGTGTCTCATCATGAACTTCCACTCAATAAGGCGTTGGCTCTGGGCGCTTATTGTGGGGGTTCTGGCTACACTGCAGCCCGCTACCTAATGAATGTTGCTGAAATTGATTTCATCCATAAACGCACCTTCAGTAATGCAGAAGAAGCTTTAGGAGGAATCATTACCAAAACCATAAAGGAGGATCTTTCGGCCAACATTGAAGAAGTAAAACGGTTGGCAATCGAGTATGGGGATGTGATCGAAGTGGATGGAAAGAAATATCCATTTTTCACCGGCATTGGAGACGGGGGATACATGTCACGAACTTACGGACATGGCTTTGATTCCAATGCAGCTCTTGCAGGCATCATAGACAAGAGGATCAATAAAGTGGTTCATATTGGGACAAGAGTGAAGACTTGCGCAATTTGTGATGCAGCTCCATCCGATGGTGAGAAGAAGGAACATAAGAATTGTTATAAAAACTGGTAAACAAAGATTTCATTAGCTTTCCATTCCCAACTATATTGCATTCTTATGTCTAAAGGAATAAGCCAACTCAGGGAATGGAAGGTGACATCATTGTCCGTGGAGTGATTGATTTGTTCCAAAATTACGGACTAATTATGAAGTACTTTGTCGGCGACGCGGATGCCTCCGTTTTGCCAAACTCCAAGCGGAAGTACGATATCCTGGTGGAACAACAATTGAAAAAAGCGGACTGTGTCAATCACTGCATAAGGGAACTGAATACAAAGCTCTACTCTATAGTCAACAGCTCAATTTACCCCAAACCGCAACGTGATATAATCAAGAAAGAAATCAATCGATTTGGGAAAGATGTAAGATCCGCAATTGATTATAATTCGAAGAATCAAGATCATGGTGACCTGCTGCAGAGAACCAATGCCCAGACGTTAGCTGAAGACATTGTCAACGTTCTTCCACACATTTACGGAAGTCACAGCAGGTGCAAGGAATACTTTTCATCTCACTGCAAGAAAGACCAGAAAAATGAGTTTGAAGAATTTCGGAAATGCAAGATTGGCATTGAGTTGACTGAAACATTTTCTCGGCTTGCCCTTCGTTCACATCGACTTCTCCCTAATGAATTGAGCAACAGGGCTGAGTATCTGATGAGTCTAGCATGCAAGTATAACTCCGGTAAAAGGATCAATTACGCCAAAAGGAGGCCTTCACAAGACGTATGGATTGTGCAGCACTGTCTTACAACAACGGTCCCTTCTGGCCATTGCATAAGTTAAATTTGGAGTCCCTCATCAGATCACCAATTTGGATAAAGGCTTCGAAATATTTTCAGCAAAAGAAAAGGGAAGACAAGGACAAGAGAAGAAAGCGACTAGGTCCATTTGGAAGATGCAAACAAAAGGGAGGAGGAAATGAATCTGGAAGCGGCATTGATTACGGAGAAGAATGTGGGGCTTTCCTGTCTCATGCTGAACTACGACCTCGTATTGAAGAATTGGTGGAGCAAGTTGCAAGTAACAGCAGAAGAAGCCAAAACCATCGAACAAAAGACAATTGGACAAATCTTCAATACGGATTGGAAACTAGAAAGGTCAAAAAGAATTTCAGCGACAACGGCTAGGGACATTATGACAATGAGGGATTGCACATCAAACACTTCTACTCTCAAGAAGATGCTTTACCCAACGGATCTGAGTGGAAACGAAGACGTCGCCCGTGGATTGACTTTAGAACCAAGAGCAAAGGAGTTGTACTCTTTGATGTACAATGTAAATGTAAGAGATTGCGGTTTGTTTGTCTCCCAAGAAAATGGAATCCTATGCGCCTCACCAATGGTGTAATTGGTGAAGAAAAAGGCATCTTGGAAATAAAATGTCCCAACTATCCTCCTGAAGACATTCCAGACCGATGTGACAAGTTCTTGGTGAGGGATAAGGAAAGTGGGGACCTTATCATGAACAAAAAGCATCGGTATTACCGTCAAGTGGTAATCCAACTGTACTGCTCAGGATTGTAATATGCATATTTCTTTGTATATTTCGAAAATAGAGACACCAAGGAAGGAAACGAGGACGACAAAACTAAAGAACCATACTCCACTTTCCGTGAAAAAATTGAAAAGAATGAAGAAACTGATGCGTTGTGGGAGAAAGTCAAGTCCAAATCTATTCCATTCTACAAGGAAGATTTTGCACCATGTATTCGAAGAATGGTCAATTTAGGCAACCCCAATATCGAAGTGATGCCATGAAAATTGCAGCAGAAAGAAAATTCAGCAAGCAAACAAAGAAGAATGCAACTAATGATATCTCTGATCCGGTTCCAGGTTCATCCACATCACAAGTTTAGAAATGTATGTTTGAATAGTCGTGTATATCTTTAGTTTTTTGTCAATGTGTTCATTGTACATGTCTTACAATTCATTTTGACCACTTCGGTGGTAATAAAACTGTTCTTTACGGTCAAAACGCCAAGTCTGTACTCCTTCATTATTGCCCCCACTGACTGACCCAAAGAATGTCTGACCTTCGATACCAGTAGTTCATTCCTAGTGACCAATTTTCGCTAATTTTTGCGAATTTTCTATCCTTGCCTCTTAAAGAATAATATTTACATTTGAAGGAAGACTAGACATTCTACACTTGCTCTCTCTTTCTAACTTCAACAAAATGCCGTAACGTCAGGGTATACAACAATCCGAAATTTTCATAGCAATAGTAGATCAAATCAAAATTTGACTATAGTAAAAATCCTATATTGCGTCTTGCCAGAGACACACGGTATACTTAAAAACGCTAAAAAAATACATTTAAAAACAAATTAATTATTAAATGGAGTAATAATCCGTCTATTACTAATATACGAAACCTCTCTGCTCTCGCGCGCCCATCGACGCCCTTTTCACTCATTGTGAACGAGTTCCAGGTAAACCTAAACGCCTGGCGATAACGAACGCGACGTCCCACAGACGTTTCGAAGACACTGTAAATTTCTGAACTAATTTCTTGTCGAAACGGACCGGAATTTTCAAAAAATTCTTTGGAATTCTACAAGCAAAAGAAAAATAAATTTACCAATAAAAACATTTCTTCAAAGGTCTGTAACTGGAAAACCGTCAGAGGTACCGCCTACGTTTCTTATACGAAACTCGTAAAGAAGGCTCGAAAAAAGCATCTTTTTTAATTTTGTAAAAAATTTATCATAACTTTAGCACCTTGTTCTTAGTCTTTTTTTGATATTTTACGTAAAATAGGTTTTGAATTACATGTTTTATCAATTATGTACAAATTTCTTTTTCAATTATTTACTTTCTTTTTTCTATTTACACAAAATTATTACAGTATGTCAAATTATACTTTGACATATAAAGTGACATTATTCATAATCAAAGTAGGTGTCAAAATGGTCTATAGTTACGAAAAGTAAAAGTTTAGCTTTTCGTAAGTAGTTTTATGCTACTTTTTTTCCTTTGTTTTGGAAACGGTCACCATGGTAATATCGGTAACTCGTTAG
>JALBCR010003277.1:0-21663 GCA_030710515.1 Abscondita cerata | reverse complement strand
TTTGAACTTTCTTCAAAGAGGAAAACATCTTCTGTAAACTGGGAGGCAAGCAATTCAGTGTGTACAATTGATTTTATTCTTCCATATTTCAAATAAAATACGTCTAAGATCAGATATTAGAGATTATGTCTCTTATCTATCTTCTTTCTGTTTTTAATACCAATTGTACGATTTTTACCCTAAATTAACATTTCCAGTTTATGCAGAGTAGAAAACTCTAAATTCTAAAATCTCTACTGTTTGTGCTAGTGACTCTTTAAGCAGTAAATTTGCAATTAAGATTAGTCGTAGTCAAAGAGAGATGAGGTGAGAAATCTATAGCGATATATATAGTTATAGAACTAGATTTCTAAGTCACAGAATAATAATACTTCGTATATTTATTATTCTGCCTACGTGTTTTGTATTGTAATAATGGTCTCCACAATGTTAGGTTTCTAACATTTTCTGAAACAGTTTATTTTGCTGGAGTTTGTAAAGAAACAATTTACTTTAAAACCTTACACCCTTCTCGAAATATTTATTTTTATTTTGAAAGTTTTGCAGCTACTCTATTAAAACAAAAACCTTTTCCCTGTCGTTTCATGTTCTATCAGACGAAAACATAAAGCGCAAACCTCACTTTCTACTAATACTGGCAATTCTTCTATTCCTCTAATAATTAGAAACCAAAACGTTTTCAGGCGTTTTACAACCAAGCCCAATTAATATCCCGTCGATTTACTACTAAGTACATTACATTTACGCATGTGTTTAGTTACACCCAATTCCAAATCAAAGCACAGGTCAGATAAAAAAGGCACAACAAATGGCTATAACTGACATATAAAAAATTTAAGAATCTGTGATTTTCAAGCAAAACAGTATCTACAAAACATAAGTTTCCTTTGCAAACGCATTTTCGGTAGTGTTACTTTACACGAGTCGACACTTGACGTCGCAACACTAATTCTTTTCTTTATTGTATACTCAATGAATCAATCAATCAATCAACCTTTATTTGTTTTTCAAAAAAAATTTAAATAAATGATTCAGTTAATTCCACTATATACATATTAAATAAAATTTATATAATAGTAAACAAAAACCAAATTACCTCTACATCAAAAAAGAAAACCAAAACTTCGACTTCCCTCCTCTTTACTACTCCCCTTCATTCCTTACTTTGCCTATCCCCTGATTTTTCTTCTTTCTAAAACTTTTCTCATCCACTCTGCTCCCTCTCCTTGCTCCCCCAATAGCTCTTTCCTTTGTCTTAATTCTTGCTTTTAGCTCCTGACATTCTTCTCTCATATGATCCAAATATTCCCACCCCTATCCGCGCAATCTGAAATTTCTTTTCCCATCTTCCCACCAATACCTGTTTCTGTACTCCTCATTTCCCATTCTAAACCTCGCTATCATTTTTTCTCCATTAAGCCTTTTTCCCCCGTAAACATATATTTTGGCAATTCATTTGTTACTAATTCCTTATAGCCTTTCATTGTTCCTAAGATGTTTTATCTTCTCCCATTCCTGTCCTTATTTTTTCATGTCTCTCACCTGCTTCCATGACTCGTATAAAATTTCATTTTCTTTTCTTCTTTCTATCCAAGTTCTTCATATTTAAATAAGCTCTCTTCCCGCTTGTATTCTTATTGTTTCCATTTTTGTTTCTTCCTCTACTATGTATGCCGGTGTCTCTTTATCTAGCCCCATCATCCATTTCCAATACCTTTCCTGCACTCTTTCAGTATCTCCCACTCCTTCCATCCCCACACTTCTACTCCATACATCATTACACTTTTTACCAGTTTCTCAAAAAGCCACCTCTTCTTTTCCATGTCTCCTCCAAATACCCTTTCTCCCAACCCTCACGTCTGCCCTAGTATCATATGCTCCTTCTTCGCTAAATCTTTCACTTGCCCTTGTCCATATTGTCATACCTTATTTTGTAGCCCAAATATTTTAACTCGTCTACACTTTTGCTCTCCTCATCCCCCCACCACCATTCTTCTCTTTTTCTTCTTCCTTGTCTTTTCTGGAAAACCATTATTTTAATATTTTTGTATTTACATTTTTTTCTAAATATAAATACAAATACAAACACCTTTATCATTCCCTTCATTTCTTTTCATCCTTTGCTGTTACCACCACATCATTCGAGTATGCCAACACCCATATATTTTTTCTCGCCCAACACTATCCCACCTCTTTGTCCCTCTTCAACTCCTCCTCTAAATCCCCAATATACATGCAAACAAACTCGGACTCAAGGGACAACCCTTGGAAATTCGATGATTCATTCAATCAGGAAAAGAGATCTGTCTGCTTTATACACTCTCAGAATTAAATACATTTCACAAATTTAAATAAAAAATTTTTAAACAGCTTCTGTTTATCTATAACAATATCACTTAACATATCAATGCCGACTTACTTAGTTTTGTATATTCTTGTAGTGTTGTAGATTAATTAAATCAAAATAAACTGTTATTGAAACAAAACGTCTTCGGGATTGGACCGTATCGAAAAAGGTAACCGTAGTTGCCAACGTTTCGCCACCAATTGTAAAGGGGTTTCCATCAGAGGGAGTAACTTAAAACAAACAAAAAAGTTTAAGGTAGACAACTAAATCTCAGGTAATCAACTTGTGACCAAGCCAGATTCTAGACTAAAGGAAGTCTGAGTAATCAAAAGAAAGTCACTTGTAGTTAATCTCGACGCTTGATAAATTTAAAATAGTAGAAAGGGTAGAGTTAACGATAGGAATCCACAGCGGTCGCGATTGAAAATGTTCGGATGCTTAAGGATTTTTATAGTCTCCCTGATTTTCCTATTGAAAAAGGAAGAAAATTTAGCAATCAAAGCGGAATTATCAAAATCTATTTTGTGACCAGTATCGAAATGATGCTCAACCACGGCAGACTTGGAACCGTGTTTTAACGTAACACAACGGTCACAAATTACTCAGACTTTTTGTAGTCTATAATCTGGCTTGTTCACAAGTTGATTACCTGACTTTTCGTTGTCTAGCTGAGCTTTCTTTTTATTTGTTTCAAGTTTCTCGCCTTGATGGAACTTCTTACGATAGATGGTAAAATGTTGGCAACTGCGGTTAATCTCTTTCGACACGGTCCAACCCGAAAAACGTTTTAGTTTCAATAATGTCTCCGGCCGTGGAAGCATCAATTCTTTACAAAATATACTTTATTTAACAAAATATAATTCTATTTGAAAGCTATATAACAATAAAAATTTTTATGCAGAGGTATTTTCTTAATATGAGGACTTTTGAGAGCATGATGGACATGTTTCATAAGCAAAGATAATTGGGTTCCCAGTTCTAGCAATCTGATTGGGAGTTGATCAGAATTCGAAGCAATGTACTCATGAGTCTTGCGGTAAAACATAAACATTTCTGCTTTTTGGTTTATTGCTGATGTCTTGATATTTTTATTGTCAACATCAAGAGGAAGTGTAATTTAATGTTCAATTCCAATTTTAAATCAACCATGTTTTTTCGATTACAAATAGAACAAAATTAATTTCTAAATGTTGGTACTCGAGGGGTAGACCACTACAACACTTTTTGTACACAAGACTGTAAGTAGAATAGATTGTACAGATTTTTTAATAGATTGTACGTATTGTATCCAATATTTTTGAAATTGTTAAGATTGTACCGACTGTACCCTAAATTTTAAGGTTGTATAAATTTTAAAAGATTATCACGAGTTTTTACAGTGATCGTAAAAGATTTTTGGTTTTACTATGAGATTTTAACACATTTTAAAAACTGTATTTTATTTTACGAACTTTATTTACTACAACATTCAAGTACAAAAGACATCGAAAAATATAAAGAAATACTCGAGAAATACTTTTTTATATAATAATAAAAACCTATTACCTAACTACATATCTAAATACTAATAACATTGATTATAAACTTCAATTAACAATGCTAATGGATTAGTATAATTATTAAGAAATGAGCATAATTTGCAGCGGATTATAAGTATCAGGTAAATACTTTTTTAGATTCTTATACATCCTATTAATTGTTATAGTATCACATCGCTTAATTTCAAAAGGACCATTCCCCACTAAGTTAATAGGACCGTAAAAATATATCTTCTTCAATTGTTTGTATGTCATCTACATTAGGCCAAATATAAGTATGCAAATTTTTTTTTAGAAATTTCATTAATATTGTATTGTTTTCTTTCTTTTTCTGTATCTTAATTATTCTTCCAATATACCAACTCTCTTCATAATATACAGCATAATATTTTTCCAGTTCCAGATTTTTTATCTATTTTATCACGGGATTGATTGAGACTAGTCTCAAGACCAACGTTATTATCGTCCTCGCCCTCATCAGATGAAAACTTTCAGTCAAAGTATCACTACGAATGGAAATCTTGGATATACTTGACTCTGAATCAGAACTTTCACTCTAATAAATCAATACTTGAAGCTCGATTTTGATTCATTCTTTTATTATTCTTTAGTCGTCGTTTTGAAGAGTGGTCGGTTTAACATTAGTTTTAAATCGATATAATCGATCTGTACTGACTCGTTTATGATTATTGGAGAGCAACCAGCAAA
The DNA here is from genome assembly GCA_030710515.1 of Abscondita cerata. Taxonomy (NCBI): domain Eukaryota; kingdom Metazoa; phylum Arthropoda; class Insecta; order Coleoptera; family Lampyridae; genus Abscondita; species Abscondita cerata. The sequence goes on along the minus strand of JALBCR010003277.1, from coordinate 17,070 downwards.
GTGTAGATTTTTATAATCTTTATGTTCCCTTTGATGTCTACTTTTACGTATGGAGTGAAATCTCAACATTTTCTTGTGCAGTTAAACTTTGACTGAAGTCTTTTAATTGTAAATCATCTACATTTTGAAAGCAGTTCGATTATGTTAACTTTGTCTGTTACTGGTAATTGTTCCTCTAATTTTCTAAAGTAAAAAGAAATAATAAATTATTATTTTTAGTACATGTGAATAAAATGCTCTATCAAAATCAACAAAATTTCATGAAAGAGTAAATTTAATAAATTACTTTCACTTATACATATGTGAATAAAATATATATTGTGTATGTCGCGTTGTTTACCTTCGTTAGAGACGTTATTTTCGTCATCATGTTCTCCTTCTTCATCATCTGTAGGGCAATCAAAACCTCGTCAACAACATGTGATTGAAGAAAGTTCGACAAACTCTGCTTTTACAGTTACTTGCATCCATTCTTCATTAATCTGGTCAGCACACTGCATTCCTAACTTGTTTGTGGTCTTTATAGCATCTACTTTAGCTCTCATTACTTCATTGTTTACTTTTTCGTAGTTGGGAATATCAGAACTCGTTAAAGAATTATATAAACTGCGACCCAATCGAGAAGATCTTTCTTCTCTTGAAAGATGAACTTTTCTGACTGTACGTCTGTAATAACATTAGACTCAGATATAATATAGAAAACTTAAGAAAAGTAGCGTTACCTGAATTCCCATCTGAAGTTTTACTTATGTCGATCTATTATTTCATTTAACAATTGTATTCTTTTTAGTCGTCTTAGAATTTCCAAAACCTAAAATTAACAACGGTGGAAAATGTTGACGTCAATAACCTTACTGCCCGAAATACTTTTTCGCAGGGTTGACTGCTCATTAACCAAGGCAAAAAATAAAGGTGGTATAGTGTTTGAATCTTTGTATGATCTATATTTATCAATTAATAAAACTAATGCGTGTGCATTTAATTCAATACACGTATAACTGTTTAGTGTAATGAAGTTTTTAGCAATACTATATTTTTTATTGGTACTAAGCCAGTATCTCTAAATTCTAAGAACAAAACTTCATACCAAATATTATAAACACGGGTCAGTATGGATATTTCTTTATCCAAGAATGAGTCCAATATTAAAACGAGTAATTTTCAAATAAATGACAGTTGCTAAACTATCTTTACAATGTTCGTTTAATAAAGTTTCTACATTATTTCGTGATAGTTTGTCTATTGCTTCAAAATTCATTTTGTCTGTTACATCTAAATCTACTTTCTGTCAATAAGTGTTTTTCTTTTTGATACAGTTTTTATTAACTGAAGCAAATGTGTAACTGAGACATTAAAATTTCCCATTGTCATAGTTATTTTAGAATTTAAAAAGGCGAGTTTTAAGTTTGGTACCAATATGCACAGTATCTTGAACGGATATCGGATCCTTGCTGTTATAATTCATCTGAAACCATTTTAATTCACTGTCATTATTGAATCGTGGAAAATTGCTTCTGATTTTCATGCACTTTTAATAACCTTGTATCACCATCTGAGGAGAAACCATGTATGATAATGCTTTGCTCTTGTGCTAGTGATTCAAGTTTTTTCCAACGTTTGTATGCATCTTTCTGATGTAAATTTATTGTCGGTTCCATAAATACATAGGCAAAATGAAGGAGAATTTGGCATTAACGGTTGGGCAACAATAACATTGACATATACAGATTTCTTTGAATTATTAAAAAAATTCTCTATTTGATTAGCGGTGGTAGCTAAAAATATGTTTTTCTCCGGCAATCCAAAATGAGTTAAAGGCAATACGAAACCTACTAAATTATTAGTTTTTGGGTCATACTGCACTACATTGCTCACTGCTGTTTGGTCTTCACTAATCCATACATGTAAAGGTAAATTTCTGTTTCACTAGAAATTGCTTCAATTCCGACATACGTACATCACCTTCTATTACGGAGTTATATGATTCAATATTCTCGTTTAACAGTTGTTAAGGACGGTAGAGCATTTTTCAAATTAGCCTGATAGTTTCATAAAGCAAATTACCACCTATTAAATATAAATAGGTAGAGAACAATTTCAGATTCTTGGCATATCTGTTTCCCTTTTCGCTTCTGAAAAAGTTGTGAAAGTTAGTATCATGCAGTAACTTAATTACGTTAGCAGTTTGATGCTGTAGATCTGTTGGTCCATTGTAATTTTGTATGGTATCTTGCGATTTAGATAGCATCTGCTTGAGTTCGGTATTTTCTTTCATTAATTTGCCAACTTCATCGAGTACTGAATAGTAATTAGTTATTAATGTTTGACTGTCATCTACAGAAGCAGCTAATTTGCTAATATTCCTATCGGCGCGACTATATTTTTGTTTATTACTGGGTTGATCTCTGGCTTGGTTAATTTTTCTTCGCTAAATGATTTAGGATGAAAGGAAGCATTTACATTGGAGCAAGAACTAGTAGCTTCCACACTAGTCTTGCTATTCAAAAATGTGTATCCTCCGTTTGGGTTTGTATCTCTGTTTGTATAAGTTCCTCGTCACTTAATAATGTAATACTCTCGGTAATACTACAATTTGCAAGAACTCATCGTTCGAAAATTCGTGAGATTGTTCCAAAATGTTATCTTGCATTTTATCATTAAGAGTATTATTTGCTATCTCACTTGCTTGTGCTGATAAATGAGGTGTAGAAGAGGGTGCAGATTTAAAAAAGTCAATAGTAACGGCTGTACTAAATTAGATTCTATTGATTTATTTATGTTTTCGCATTTATTTTTGAAATGGTTTTGATATGTCTATTAAATTGGATAATAACCAATTTTTCCTGTCCGTTTCTAAGAGTGCATTTCATTACCTTCAATGGATACTCGCATAATAGGCATTTAACAGTTGCCTTTTATTTTCAACAATTTCTATTGTTAAACTTTGAAGACCGTTTTCAATAGTATTTAATTTTGTATGGTTTTGAGCTCGGTTTTGAGTTGGGATTCCAACCTCGGTTTCAACTTTTTCGAAATGTTTTCTCATATAGTTACAGAAATTTATTAACCAATTTCGAACTAACTTATTTAATACTGCATTATTATCTTCAGTTGTTTTTATAGCTTGATTACTATCGTTGACTATTTTTGTTGATGTAGAACTGTTAGAATTAATAACATTAGAAATTTTCCTTTTTGTTGTACATTTACGTTACATTTCTCAAAGTAATCTTTACATTCTTTTACTTTAATTCTTCACTAATGAACAACAATATTTTTGTGGCCATTAACAATTTTGAAATTTTCTGGATTCTTATAGTAAATACCAAAAAAATCATTATTTCTTTCTGTAACTAAGTTAGGAAGTTCTTGACTACCAAATGACTCAATATATGTAATATCTTCAAGCGAAATAGTACTTAAACCTATATAGGAATCATACCCCGTTAATTCAATTAAATTTTTTAAATATTTTGGAATAGAAGTACGTAATCTTGTTTCTATTTTTTCCAAGAAACCTTTTTCGGAGGCTGACATATTAACCCACTCTAAAATCAAAACGAACAATTTTACATTTCATAATCTTAAGTGTCAACAACACAAAAATAAATAATAAGTGTGTTGCTTGTCGAAAGTGAAAATATGCAAAATAAGCATTTTCTGTCTTATCTACTATTAAGTTCTTTTTGTACAGTCTGCAAAAATTCGGATCTTTTTTTACATACTGAAAACTGTGCAAATTCCGTGATATAAATAATGATGGATATTATCGGTTATTATTCGTATATGAAACAATTTTCTCCTGCAGATGCTGTACTTCACAAAGTTCATCTTATCTAAATTACTAATTACAACAACTTAATGTTTTCTACTTACCTAATATTATCTTTTGCAGATTGGTAGTTCACTTCACCAACATTAAAATGTACTATATATATGAGCCCAATACTAACGAATTTAACAAAATCTTTGACTTCCAATAGGTTACACAGTACACGACAAATGGCTAGTATAAGCGCTTGTCAGGGCGCTTGCGTACAGTCAAGATTTAAGGATTGTATGAAAGACTGTAAAGTTTGTAAGCGAGATTGTTTAGATTTTTCAGTTGATTTTGGGATTTTTCGTATTTTAAACAGAATAATATAGACTTTTATGAATTTTTCAATAGATTTTAATGATTTTGACGATTTTGATGACTGTAAGTAATATTTTAAATGATTTTACTACGACTGTGACTCATTTGTACATTATAGATTGTGAGAGTGATCTACACCCTCGGCTTAGGACTTCCTTCATAAGATTTTCAATAACAGTTACATTGAAGCGAATTTTCCAAACGGCTTGAAAATATTAGAGGAAGGATTATTGGTTCGCACATCTAAAATAAGAAAACTATGTAAATACTAATAAATACTTAGTTCAATACTTACAAAAGAATAGGAAGTTGTTGAGTATTGTATATAATGATTTTACTGTTGTTTGATCTCAAATTGTAACAATAATAGGTATAATGATGATAATCACGCAATCCCTACAAACGTATTGCTTGTTCTGAAAAAAATGGTTACAACTTAAAAAAAAGTTAATTTTTACTTTTTTTTGGAAAACGTTCTTGAAACAAACAGGTGGAGTTTCTCCATACCTTGACAAATAATCCAATAATAGGTGTCGATTATATCTTTCAACAAAACGTTTTTGTGAGGAAAGCATTAAGCAACATAAGTTTGGCATATAAAGAAACAAGTTTTGCGTATAATAAGCTAAAAACTAAAAAGTTGAAACAATTATTTTCATCAGTTTTTAAATTAATCGAATGCTACGATAATGTATATCTGAAAGTAAAGTAAACAATTGGGTACTACGGAAGCGTACGAACCATTCTTTTTACATATTCGGCAACTTAAGGAATCTAAAATAAAATAGATTTGATCGCTACATGATTCTTTCATAAAAGATGAACCGGTAATAATATAACATATGAAGTTCATTTAAAACTAAAACAAACTATCATCATATACGTTAATAAGTAGGAGAAATAAAACTAAAAATCGAAAAACACCACGCTAAAACTTGGAATTAAATGGCTAACATCCAATAGAGAGTAACGTTTTATTGTAACAGGTAAATTGGAATGTATTAAAAGATACGTGGGGAAAGACGTTATATTATCCAGACTTTAAAGCATTGTTCATAAGCAAAGTTTTGAAGAAACATAAATACCAAAACAACCAAGACTACTTGAAAACGTTTTTGCTTCAAATGACATCTACTTCAATATAACCAATTAAATGTTTTCGGTAATACAAAAGAAACAAATTTGGTTACATACAACTAACATTTTTAGATAAACGAAAGAATTGTTTTAAACAGGTTTACTATTTGATGAAACCTGGACATTCATAAATTGAAGCCACATACCTGAATTTTGACATATATTTCGACATTAAAATTATTTTTGCCAATAACACATCAAATTAGTATTTAATACCTACTAAATGATCATCTTACCACTTGTACCTACCAAAACTGTACTTTTAAACTGCAAGAAAATAATGCTTGTTCATAAGTTTAGAAGATACCTATCCAACACTTAACTTAACACTTAAAAAGATAACTGCATAGATTTGACAAAAATGCATAAAGACGTATTTTTAAAATAATAAAGCAATAACAATGTTAAAAAACTTACACTTTATGCCAGTATTCATCAGCGGTTCCATTTCGTATGTAATCGTTTTAATGTGCTAATAAAAATTTGACAACTTCTAGAATTATGGAACCGACGTAAACCAGAGCATTCTTTGCAAATATAATAAAAATTAAGTTTGTACCGTGAACGAAACAGGTGGTTTTTTGGAGCTATCTACACTTAAACAAAACGCTCGAACAGGTGAATTTTTGTTTAAAAAGGGACATCTTCCAAAGACAAATTTGACCCCGAAATTACAACAGAGCAGCTCCTATGTAGAAAATCTTAAACGGCATTGTGGCTCGACAGGTACCTCATATGAAAGCCCTATCAATTCGCTATGCAGTTATATGCATCAACAAACAGAAAAACACCAAAAAACTGCACTGAAAAAAACTTTACTCGGACACGTGTTTCAATAGCTAAGCTACCATCATCAGCGAGTAATAGTTATATGCATCTTGGTCAGGAGGTCCTAAAGGCCCCGGCAGCCCAATCTTCCAAAAATAAAAAAAAAAAAATAGTGCAATATGGTCGAGAATGCCAATTCACGTTTACACGGATATTCATTAACGATAAAATTTGCCCTAACAAATGAACATAGTGTCCCGGCAGCCCTCATCTCAAAAATCACAACTTACAGGGCCGGTCAAGTGGCACCTCATATAAAAAGTACTGTAATTATCTATTCAACCAAATTCATTTTCTTCTAAGAAGGAGCTTAAGAAGGCCCAAGGACTTCCTTTACTTAGAACACAATAGAAACATTCAAAAAATGCTGAATTAGTTGGTAATATCAATTCAAGCTTGAACTGGACCTCTCGTATTGATAAAATTTGTTTGCTAACATGGGCAGCCTCCCTTTCTCAAAAGTGTTAATTGGGATGGAGTAGAGTGACACCTCAAAGTGATATTTGTAAGATTATTTGCAATCACAGACATTATGTGCTAATCAAAGTTAATACTCGGACCAAACAAAGGAGGATTTGTTTAACTTTGGTAGTGTATGTAATTTAAAAATAATTTATTCGTTAAAAATAATACATTAATTTTGATTACGGTCAAGTACATGCATTTTTTTACATTTTCAATTGTTTTTCTGAGAAACGGAGTTTTTGGACTCCCTTAGACCACCTTCTCAGAATAAAGTGTATTTGGTGGAATAGAGAATTACAATATCTTTCTTATGATGTGACACTTGGCTCGCTCAGTAAATTGAGATTTTCAAGATGGGAGCTGCCGGGGTACCCTGTTCATTTACCAGGGCAAATTTTATAATTAATGAATGTCCCTTGTAAATTGAATTAGTGCTTTCAACCATATTGTAGTATTTTCTGACATTTTTTTATTTTCAAAAATGGGGTTGTCGGGACTGTTGGAGCCCTTGACAGATATAAGATGAATATAACTGTATAGAAAATTAACAGGGCTTTCATACGAGGTCGTCCCAGAAGTACCTAGCCTAACGGATAGATGGCGCTACCAGGTTGAAAAACACAGAGTGCGTTCGACAACAAGCATCTTAGCAAGTATGACAAGTTTGAGCACGTTCGATCGTTTAGTATTTGAACAGTAGCGATTCTCAGTGAACGTGTTTAGCGTATTCATAAAAATGGAAAAATTGACCATCGTTACGTGATGCAATATTTCATTTGAAAGTGTTAAATCCAACCAATATCAAAACCGAGCTAGATGGTACTTTGGGAGAGTCTGCTCCATCATTTGCGACTATAAAATATTGGGTGGCTGAATTTAAACGAGGTCGAAAAGGTTGCGAAGATGAACATCGCAGTGGTCGCCCAAATGAGGTCGCAACCCCAGAAATGATCCAAAAGTCCACAAAATAGTACTCGATGACCGCCGATTAAAAGTACGTGAGATAGCAGACATGGTAAGCATTTCAAAAAGTGCGGTACATCGCATTTTGGCCGAAAATTTGAAATGAAAAAGCTATGCGCGAGATGGGTACCGCGTTTGCTAACGGCAGAGCAAAAACAGCGTCGTGAAGATGTTTTAAATCAGTGTTTATCGATGTTTCGCAGAAATAAAACCGAATTTTTGCGCCGATTCGTCACAATGGATGAAACTTGGGTCCACCACTATACGCCTGAGACCAAGGAACAATCAAGACAGTGGACTGGGAAAGGAGAATCAGCTCCGAAAAAGGCGAAGACTGTTCCATCTGCAGGCAAAGTCATGGCGTCAATTTTTTGGGATGCAAAGGGCATTATCTTCATTGATTATCTTCCACCAGGAAAACAATCAACGGCCAATATTACGCGAACTTATTGCAACGTTTGAGCGAAGAAATAAAAAAACGACCGCATTTGGCAAAAAAGTCCTGTTCCATCATGACAATGCTCCCTGTCACACGTCCGTTGTCGCGATGGCCAAAATCAACGAGTTGAAGTTCGAACTGCTACCCCACGCACCTTACTCTCCAGATATGGCACCCTCAGACTATTTTCTTTTTTCCAAACCTCAAAAAATGGTTGGGTGGTCAAAGATTTTCCCCCCCCAAAAAAAAAAAAAAAAAGATCAAGAATAATGAAGAAGTGAAAGCGGCGGTTGATGGCTATTTTGCGGAGCTTGACATATCGTACTACAAGCAAGGGATCGAAGCATTCGAACATCGCTGGACTAAGTGTATAGAGTTGAAAGGAAACTATGTAGAGAAATAAAACCGATTTTTGCCATAATTTTTGTTTTTTCATTGTTAGGCTAGGTACTTCTGGGACGACCCTCGTATAGGTCGACAGGTACCTCACTTGTTGACCTATCATGCCATTTAAGATTTTTGACGTGGGGGATGCCGGGGCCACTCTGTTGATATTTAGAAGTCAAATTTGCCTTTATAAGATGTCGTCTTCTGAAAACAAAAAATTGAGGTGTTCTGTATATAAACAATGTTCACAAAGGAACTATTTTTTAATTCTTGGTAACGTGGTCTCAACAATGCACCCACTTATGGCTTCTCCCACCGGCACCCTGGGCACTGCGTTGATCCGTAGGCTCTGCCAAGATACGTATGGAAACCATAGATGGTTCAGTATAGTGGAAATCTATAAGGGCATGAAGATACTTAGGAATCAGCAGAGGAAGAATCATTAAGATCAACGGTGTTGCTCCAAGTCATGGCAAATATGGTTACTGTCATACGAATCCGACGACCTTTCGGCAAGCGTGGCGTTTAGGAGCCACTCTGCCCGTTAATGTTAATGATGGAATTATACAGGTGACTCAATCGAAAATTAAACAGGTGGTTTTTGAGCTATTTTACATTTTTAAAAAATATAAACGCCTGTAATTAACAATATTTTTGAGGGGTCAACTTCCGAATACAAAGTTAACCTGAAATATAAGCAGAGTGGCTCAGCAGCCCCCATGTTAAAAATGTTAAATGGTATGATGAGTCGACAGGTACTTCAGTATAAAAAGTATAAAGGTACCACATATTAAAAAAACCGTTTCTGGCCCTATTTTTAAAATAAATTGAAGTTAAATATTGAAATACGGTTGAAAATGCGAATTCATGTTTACAAGGGACATTTATTAACGATAAAATTTGTCTGAACAAATTGACAGAGTAGTCCCGGCAGCCCCCTCTCAAAAATCTCAATTTACAGGGCAGGTCAAGTGGCACCTTATATGAAAAGTGTTGAAAGAAATAAAATTATTTTGGTCAGAGAGCCCTAAGGGCTCCTGGCAGTTCTATTTTCAAAATAAAAAGAACCAGAAAATACTGCAATACGGCCGAGAATGCCAATTTATGTAGGTACACGGGGATATTAATTAACAATAAAATTTATCTGGACAAATTGACAGAGTGTCCCCAGCAGCCCTCTCAAAATCTCATTTTACAGGGCGGGTCAAGTGGAACCTTATATGAAAAGTGTTGAAAGAAATAAAATTATTTTGGCTCAGAGAGCCCTAAGGGCTCCTGGCAGCTCTATTTTCAAAAATAAAAAAAAAATGAAAATACTGCAATACGGCCGAGAAATACCATTTTATGTAGGTACACGGGGGATATATTAACAATAAAATTTATCTGGACAAATTGACAAGTGTCCCAGCAGCCCCCTCTCAAAAATCTCATTTTACAGGGCGGGTCAAGTGGAACCTTATATGAAAGGTGTTGTAATTCTCTATTTAACCAAGTACATTTGTTCGAGAATTGTTTTAAACAATTAATTGGCTCAGAAATATCAAATTTGACCTAGTACAATTAATTAATAACTCTTTTTGAGGTGCACGAAATAGAAATCCGTAGAGCCTCTTTTTCAAGCACGACCTTTACAATAAAAGCCTTGGTAAGATGACGGCAAAAAGTTAAAATTCTACTTATCAAAATTTTGGGCTGGGGCCAATTTAAAAATTTAATGCTTTGAAAGTTGCTTATATAACTGAAAACTGGATAAATTATATTTAATTTTTTGTAGAGGGAATAAATAACGCTATAAAAGATAAATAACGTTTCAGTAAACTGAATACAATATTTCAAATTTACCTTGTTAAAAGTGATCAGAAGACAATTCGCAGTTCTTAACCCATGACAACGCTTAATTTTAAAGGAATATGGTATACCACTTTCTGGTAACAAAGTATGCGTGGCCCGAGTCTAAGAAATCTGTCTGAATTTAAAGAGCATCTCAATGTTAAGTAAGAGGAGTACCGAATTAATTGAACAGAAAGATCAAAGGATTACAACGCTCCTCCAGTATATTATAAGACAAATGATTAAGCGGTTGAATTACACATTTTTGCACCGATTGTTTTTATTGTGCTTTTCTTTATAGAAACCCTTCATAAAGCATAAACTTCTTAACTATTAACTCCTTAACGATGTCAGTGAAAAGACTTTGTATATAAATCCCAGCATTCAATACTAATGGCTCTATTAAGTATTATACACATACTAATAGTGGCTTTCCGGAGTTTTCACCACTTGTCACTCTATCAAGAAAAATATCTAAAAGTTATAAACCATTTTATAAATGAACTTTCCTCATAAGAAAAAAAGAAGATCTTATTAAGATTGGGAAATGGGCATTAAAAATTAATTTTTAAGCCAATTAACACATCAAATCACTAGTTCAATCACCTACTAAATCATCTTACGACGTGTAGCGTTAAAAAATGTACTTAAAACTGCAAGAAATAACGCTTGTTCATAGGTGTAGAAGATATCTAACACTTTAACCTAACACTTAAATAATATGAAATAATCCTGCATAGATTTTGACAAAAATGCATAAAGACGTATATTTTTAAAATAATAAAGCAATAACAATGTTAAAAAACTTACACTTTATGCGAGTATTCATCAGCGGTTCCATTTCGTATGTAATCGTTTTTAATGTGCTAATAAAAATTTGACAACTTCTAGAATTATGGAACCGACGTAAACCAAGCATTCTTTTTGCAAATTTTAATAAAAATTAAGTTTGTACCCTGAAAACGAAACAGGTGTTGTTTTGGAGCTATCCTACACTTAAACAAAACCGCTCGAACAGGTGAATTTTTGTTAAAAACGGACATCTTCCGAAGACAAATTTGACCCCGAAATATACAACAGAGCAGCCTCCTACATAAAAATCTTAAATGGCATGATGGGTCGACAGGTACCTCATATAAAAGCTGCTTCTATTTCTCTATACAGTTATATCTATGCATCAACAAACAGAAATAGGCATCTCTGGATCAGGAGGCCCCAATGGCCCCGGCAGCCCAATTCTTCCAAAAATAAAAAAATGAGAAAATAGTGCAATATGGTCGAGAATGCCAATTCATGTTTACACAGGATATTCATTAACGATAAAAATTTGCCCTAACAAATGAACATAGTGCCCCGGCAGCCCTCATCTCAAAAATCTCAACTTACAGGGCTGGTCAAGTAGCACCTCATATAAAAGGTATTGTAATTATCTATTCAACCAAATACATTTTATTCTAAGAAGGAGTTTAAGAAGGCCCAAGGACTTACTTTTCTTAGAACACACATAGAAACATGCAAAATGCTGAATTAGTTGGTAAGATCAATTCAAGTTTGAAGTGGATCTCTGTATTGATAAAATTTCTTTGCTAACATAGGCAGCTCTCTCTTCAAAAAGTGTTAATGGGATGGGAGTGGAGGACACTCCCCAAAACGTGAGATTTGTATGATTATTTGCAATCACAGACATTTTGTGTTAATCAAAGTTAATGTTTGAACCAAACAAAGGAGGATTTGTTTAACTTTGTTAGTGTATGTAACTTTAAAAATAATTTATTTGTTAAAAATAATAAATAATTTTTGATTTAGGCAATCACGGTCAGTACATGTATTTTTGTATTTGCAATTGTTTTTTTGAGAAAACGGGAGTTCTTGGACCCTTTTAGACCACCTGTCTCTGAATAAAGTGTTTTTGGTGGAATAGAGAATTACAATATCTTTCATATGATGTGGCACTTGGCTCGCTCTGTAAATTAAGATTTTCGAGATGGGGGCTGCCGAGCCCACCCTGTTCATCTGTCAGGGCAAATTTTATAATTAATGGAATGTCCCTTGTTAATAATGAATTAGTGCTCGACGGTATTGTAGTATTTTCTGACTTCTGGAGCCCTTGTCCGATATAGGATGCACATAACTCTAGTAGAGAATTAAAAAGGGCTTCGCTATATGAGGTACCTGTCGACCACCCTGTTGATATTTAGAGGCGAATTTTTTGTCTTTTGAAGATGTCCTCCTCCAAACAAAAATTTAAAGTGTTTGATGCGTTTTTTTTTTTTTGAAAATGTATGATAGCTCTAAAAACGGCGTGATTTGTTTTCAGTGGGCTATCCTCTATGTAAACAATGTTTACAAAGTAACTATTTTTAATTCTTAGTAACTGGTCTCTACAATGTACCCAACTCTTCACTTATGGGTCTTGTCACCACACCCTGCGTTGATCCGGCTGGGGCTAAATAAGCATGATACCTGTTGCAAACCATAGATGATATTTGGAGATCTTCTCTGCGATTATGAAGATACCCTAGGAAGCAGCAAAGAAAAGAATCATTAAGATCAACGGTGTTGCTTCAAGTCAAGCGGTAAGTATGATTACTGTCTACTGGCCGACATCTTTCGACAAGCGTGGCGTTTTACAGCCACTCGCCCTGTTAATGTTAATGTTGGAGTTACACGGGTGACCCACCGATGAATGAGGTGGTTTTTGAGCTATCTTACACTTTTAAAAAGTAGGACAAGGGGACAACTTTGGAAGACAAAGTTGACCCCTGAAATATAAACAGGGTGACCCCAGCAGCCCCTATGTCAAAAAATCTTAAATAGCATGATGGGCCGACAGGTACCTTATATAACAGTGTAAAAGTACCTCATATAAAAGAAATTAAATTATTTTGTTCAGGGGCCCAAAGGACCCCGACAGCCCTATTTTTAAAAATAAAATAAAGTTAAAAATATGGTAATACAGCCGAAAATGCACATTCATGTTTACATCCAACTCTCATTTATTGCTCCTCTCACCACACTCTGGGCCACTGCGTGCTGATCCCTAGGCTAAATAAAGTAATGATACATGTTGAAACCATAGATGAAGCTCAGTAAGTGGAGATCTTCAAGGGCTTGAAGATATCCTAGGAAGCAAGGCAGAGGAAGAATCATTAAGATCAACGGTGTTGCTCAAAGCTATGGTAAGCATGGTTACCGTCTCACTACCCGACACCTTCGGCAAGCGTGGCGTTTTATAGCCACTCCCCTGTTAATGTTAATGATGGAGTTATGCAGGTGACCCATCGAAAATATAACATGTGTTTTTTGAGCTATCTTACATTTTAAAAAATAAAACACTCAGACAGGTCAATTTTTTGAGGGCACAACTTCCGAAGAATAAAGTTGACCTCGAATATAAACAGGGTGGCCCCAACAGCCCCATTTCAAAAAAATCTTAAATAGCATGATGGGTCGACAGGTACCTCATCTAATAGTATAAAGGTACCTCATATAAAAGAAAAAAATATATTTAGTCATGACACTCCCTGTTCCCTGACAGCCCTATTTTTGAAAATAAAACAAAGTTCGAAAACATATTGCTATACGGCCGAGAATGCTAATTCATGTTTACAAGAGACATTTGTTAACAATAAAATTTGTACTGACAAATTAACAGGGTGCCCCAGCTGTCCCTATCTCGAAATCTTAATTTTCAGGGCTGGTCAAGCGACACCTTATATGAAAGGTGTTGAGTTAGCCAAAATTATTTTGGTCAGAAGGCCCCAACAGCCCCTATTTTCAAAAATAAAAAGTCAGAAATACTGCAATACAGCTGAGAATGCCAATTTATGTAGGTATACAAAGGACACTAACAATAAAATTTGTTTAGACAAATTAACAAGGTGTCGCGACAGTCCCCATCTCAAAATCTCTACTTTACAGGGCGGGTCTAGTGGAACCTTATATGAAAGTGTGTTGTAATTTCTATTTTAACCAAGTACATTTTGTTCCGAGAATTGTTTTAAACCATTAATTGGCTCAGAAATATCAAATTTGACCCTAGTACAATTAATTAATAACTCCTTTTGAGGTACAAATTTGAAATTGGTTCTTTAAGCACGACTTTTTACGATAAATGCCTTAGATAAGATGACGGCAAAGTTAAAATACTGCCTATCAAAATTTCGAATGGAGCTGAATTTAAGAAATAAAATTTTAATGCTTTGTAAGTTGCCTATATAACGGAAAACTGAATAAATTATATTCAATTTTTGTAGTAAAAATAAATAACCGTTATAATAAGATAAATAACAGTAGTATCGTTCCTCTTCTTGAAATTGTCTTTCGTAATTATTTATTTTAAAGTGAACCATATCTTTCTCCGGAGTTGTTTAGCTAGTATCTTCAGTCCGTTTTGAACAGAGCACGTATACATTTTCATGGATTTATACCGACATATTCCTTCATATTAGAAAACGGTGCTTGGCTACATTTATATATAAGGAATTTAAAATTTCCTGGAGAAAATATGTCATGAATACGATACCGTTTGTTGTCATCTTACTATGGAGTTGATCTTATTATAAACCCTCCATGAAAACATAACTTTTCTAGCAATAATTTGAAGTAAAGCATCTTGTAGGTTTTGTCGAAAACTGTTTTCACAATCAGGACAGTTAAAATTGCGTTAATTCACATATATATGTTGATGCATATTCTTCATTGTTAAACTCTTAACATTGACAAAAATTGCAAACGTGAAATTTGGGGTACTTACAAGTAAGATAAGGAATAGTCATCAAGTTCTATAAATCTCACCATCATCAAAATATTTGAAAATCTGTATCTTGAATCAAACATATCTAGAAAAACGCATTTCTCTCTCTTTATTATACCCACGCAAGCAAATACCTTATTGTACTGTGGAATTTTAATAACCACAACCATATTCACTGTCAAAAAAAGGGATCTGTGTGCTTCCATACACTCTCTTACAAACTTTAGTAAAAAATAAACAGCACAGAGCTTCGTCAACACAATTTGTCCTTTATTATTATGACTTGACACATCAATCTTGGACTTAGTCAGTATCGTACATTGTATCCTAGATTAATTAAATAAAAATAAACTGCATTTAGCAAAATGGATTTGTATTTTAAAGCTGTTTCATGAGTATCCGCTAACATCTTCCTACTATAGTTTTCAGCCAATCTATTTGTTGTTGATCAGATCATATTTCAAATTATTGCATTCAATACACTTGAGGTAAGCATTTAACTTTTTGGTTTATAGCTATTGTCTTGTTGATTTGAACGTCAAAAGAAAGCGTAATGTAACTTTTTCGGTTCTATATTTGGATATTAAGTCGAACATGTCTTCTTGATTATAACACAATAATTAATTTCTTATAAATATTAGTAGTTTATGATTTTCAATATCAGCCATATTGAAACGATAACTTTTCCTAAAGGCTTGAAAAATCTTGATGGGAAGGATAAGTGGTTCGCACATCTAAACAAACTTATGGACAATCAATTAAATGCAATTGCATTTGTACGTGGATGATGGACTTATTATAGGGATATTCTGTACAAATACTGAAATTATGGTTCAATATTTATAGGTCAAAGAACCCATTTAGTTATTGGTGTCATCAATGAAGAGAGATTCTCCATCTACAGATGTTCCAACCAGAAGCATTAGTTACCTGATATTAGTAGCAACAGACCTGACTCTGATTATAAAGTTACAATTGCATCCAGTCTGATAATCCAAAAAAATGTTTAACTGGAATTCTGTTAAAATAATTTTTCGTTACCTAAGGTTAAGAGATGAAAAAGTGGGAGGTAATGAAGAAACTATAAGTCATTTTGAAGCATACAGCGATGCTGATTTTGCAGGAGACAAGGAATCTAGGCCACCTAGAAGTGGGATAGTGTATAAACATCGAAATAGTGCGATTTCTTGGTTTAGTATGAAGCAGGTGTGTTGTCTACAGTGTAGCTGAGTACATTGCTGAAAGTGAAGCTGTGTATGGTAATAACTTGACAAAACCTCTTACGATATGAAGTAACAGGGGAAGAACATATACCAACCTCTTTCGTAGACAATTTAGATGTTGTAAAGTTGATAAAGAACCCTGAATTTCATAAACGTTCTAAACATATCGACATTAAATTCTGATTTTTCTGTAAAAGTTCAGTGAGGGTGAAACTGACTTCTTTTCACATAAGTGAGATAAACAAGTGGCGGATACTTTTACAAAGCATTACCACTCACTAGATTCGAGAAATTAAGGTGATTGCTCGGAGTTGCATTTAGATTAGTTAAGGTTAAGGTGGCAATATATTTGTGGCAAGTTTTGAAAATAGCAAATATACTTTACGTGTATGTTTAGTTGCCTATATAATCTTATGTTCACTTTTTGTATCCGCTTTGTTATTTGGTTTATTGTACGTAGGTAATTTTTCTTCTTTTGTTTGTGTTGTGTGTTACGTTTTAAATTAGTTACTCAAGAAAATTAAGACTTGCAAAAACTTATCAGAAAGCAAGAAATGCATGAGTTCTCCAACGTATGTCGCAAATAAAAGGAAATAAGTTAATTCCAGTTTTAAAGAGGCCATGCAACAGAAACTAAATGTGGTTAGATTAACGGCAATTCCACCACCGAGTGTAAAACCAGGTTCAGACGTCAACAAGCCTTTGACGTAATGTAGATTTGACCTCCGATAAACTAAAACAATCAGACCTGACTTCTTTCTCGCAAGGGATGAGTCAGATTCTAGTCAAGTTTCCGTAAATCAAAAAGGTTGGCTGAAAGACAAGCCTTTGAAAATCATTAAAACAAAAATTCTTCGGTTAAGCGACGACAATAAAGCAATACGTAACCGAACGAAGTATTACTGAG
>JALBCR010003276.1:0-70457 GCA_030710515.1 Abscondita cerata | reverse complement strand
TTCTTTACTATCTCGAAAACTATTAGAGTTAGTGATGGTAACTTTAATATCGTCTAAAAGGTAATAATACAGTTTTCAACAGGTTAAAATGTAGGGTGTTCCATTTAAGTTAAGCAATTTATTTAAATTCTGAAGTCGTTAGTGCCATGCAGTAGTATTAAACACCTTGTACATCATAAAGACAATATTTTAAAGATATGTTGAAGGGTTTTAGGTAAACAAAGCCAGCCTATTCTATTTATCTTGAAAGTTATTATGGCCTGAACAGGTAATCGAGATGTTCAGAAACGCAAGGCATAGGACATACAAGAACATACATTATTTTTTATTGTACATTTAAAAATAGGCATAGGGTGATCTATTTAAAATAACTCCATATGATACGTGTTTAGAGCACTCTCAGGTTGTCCAAGTAACTGTGGTTTAATACTTCACAGGCAAGCCGTAGTTTCTAACAATATTTGCATGCGTAGGCCGTAGATCACCTGTTGATAGTGCCCCACCGATATAGTAAAGCCACTGAATAGCTCTTATTTGCACTGTAAGATATTTCGTAAAAATCAAAACACGTCAATTTAAATTATACCAATGGTCGTGAATTCAGCCGTCAACTCCCTTCAATGACAGGTAGCAATCTCAAATTTTTTGATGTATCGCTTTGAAAGAAATTTTCTTTGAGTTCTTTCATTTAAAATGTTAGGTTAGTTTTTCAAATATTTTTCGTTCATATATTGTTGGGAGGATGATATTTTTAATCGGATTTTATTATAGTCTAAGATCACTGAAAAGGAGACTAATCGAGTAATAATACCAGGGTGCCTAGAAAATGAAGCCGCTAGTATTTTTAATTATCTTATTTTTAATTGATTTTTCAGAAAAATTCATTAAAGAAAATATCAGCCACTTCACAGCAATGTATGAAAAGACTGAAAAAATATTTGAAAGAACAACAACATTTTTAAATAGAGAATAAAGAGATCTTTTCAAACGATACATCAGAAATTTGGGGTTGTACCTGTCATTTGAAGGGGTTGACGGTAGGGGATTCACGTTGACGAATTTATAATTTAAATTTGACGTGTTTGTGATTTTTTACAAATATGTAGAGTTACCAAAATAAAAATTATTCAATTTGCTTAACACTGTATATTCTCACATTCATATACAGGGTGGGCACTCATCAACGAATTATTCCTGCAGCCTTAAAACGACAAATATTGTTAGAAATTTTAAGCATACATATGTCAAAATTATTCGAAACCACAGTTTAAAAATATTTTGGATTGTACAGGGTGCTCTAGAAACACGTATCATATGGGTTATTTTAAATAAATCACCCTGTATTTTTTCTATTTTTAAATTGTACAATAAAAATAATGTATGTTCATGTCCCTATACACTTACTTTAGATAAAACGATTTTACCTGATTTAGGTCAAAAGCCAATCTCTGAATAAGAACCAACTTTGGTTTACACCACTTTACTACACTCTTTTTAAAATATTTACTATTATCTTATGATGTACAGGGTGTTTTAATACTACTGCATAAGACCAACGACTTTAAAACTTAAATAAAACTTAAATGGAACACCCTTACATTTTTGTAGCCTGTTGAAAGCTGTAACTAATTACCTTTTTGACGATATTAAAGTTATTATCCTCTAACTCTGATAGTTTTCGAGATATTAAATTTGATAGTTTAACAATTTACGATGTACTGGAGTCTAGTTACCTGTGAAATATGCGCAATATAGACATTATCTTGCAACTTTCAGTTTTAAATATTTACCTTAAAATATTTTTTTTTTTCAGAAAAATAAACAGAAATGTGCTTATGATTAGTATCCTGGTTATAAGAGTCAGTCGAATTACGCACCGGTCACGATTTACTGATGTTTAACAACAGCAACCGTTATTTGGTACATCAAAATCGATCATACAGTAAACATCGACAAACTTTAACCTGTTAACTGAGAATGTAATACAAATTGCTCTAATAGTAGTACGATAATTTCAAACCATTATTTTTAGAATTTTTAACAAAGTTACCAATGTTTACACTGTTATCGATTTTTGCTGAAACTAATAACGGTTGCTGTTGTTTGTGACAGGTGGGCGTGATTCGACTGACTCTAGAACCCGGCATAAGTCATGTTATTTTGTTCTAAACAATTTTTTTGTTGTTAATATTTAAACTAAGAAAATGCCAACAGTAAACTGTTTACTGCATTTTTCTTAGTTTATACTATTCACACGTGTCCATGTTATACACTAGATGTCGTAAGACACACATTTTACTTAATATTTAAACTGGATTGGCCTATACATTAAAAATGTTTGCAAGATAATGTTCATTCTACTGATATCTCACAGGTAACTTAAATTGAGTAAATTGCAAATTGTTAAACTAGCAAATTTTAAAATATCTCGAAAACTATCAGAGTTAGGGTTGGTAACCCTAATACCGATTGAAAGGTAACTAGTTTCTGATTCCAACCGACTACAGAAATACATGGTATTCCATTTAAGTTAAGCTAGTTATTTAAGATTTAAGTAGTTAGTGTTATGCGGTAGTATTTTAAAACACTAAGTAGATTACAATATAATAGTAAATATTGCAAAAGGGATGTTGAAGGTTCTGCATTTTTTGAGGGTTTGCAAATCAGGTAAAATCGATTTATCTCAGAAGCGGATGTAAGTTGGTATAGGGACATGTTAAAGAATATACATTATTTTACCCTACAAATGTGTTTCATTTAAAATAACCCAACTTTGATATAGTACGTGTTTCTGAGCACCCTGTACAATCGGAAATATTTTAAAATGTGGTTTCAAAAATCTCAATATATGTATGACTTAAGATTTCTTACATTATTTGTCGTTTTAGTGCGACAGAATAATTTGTTGGTAGTGCCCCACCCTGTATGTATATAAAAATTAAATTATTAGCAAATACTAGATGAGCGTACTAATTTTGCATCCAGACTCGTACTATTAATCATTCATTATAAGAAGGGTCTTCAAAGTTTACTCAATATTCAAAAAGAATTCATTCCGGTAGGAGATTGAGCCATTCTTTGTATACGTTCTGTGTAGCTGAGCTCTTTGTCCTCACTTATCACTTTGAGTTGTGAGATTTCGCCTGAAACTCAATCTGTTTTGACAGTACGGCTTCTGCTTTTATTTTATTTTGAGTGATTAATTATTGTAATTAATGTTATAATATGTTAAGGATGTAATTAAAATAGTTATTCTGTTTCGCAATCTTTATAGCTTCGTTTCCGCATTGTGCACTATTCGGAAAGAGAACTTGCCGCACTGTTTTAGGAATTATATAGATCTGAATAATCAAAGCTACCGACCGCATCTAACCTATATTCAATCAATATGTATTAATATACTGTAGTAGAATATATACAAAACATTTACGGTAGGACTATCATAATTGATTATTCCATTGTTAGAAGTAAATGTTCTGCATTTACTGGTTTCTGTTTTATTTATATCTTTCATTTTAATATTAATTTAAATATAACTTTTCCAAATTTTGACACAAACAACTGCATATTTTATGCCATATTTTGATAGTTTTGATCTATAAGTTCAAAATATATAAACACACACAACCAACGTTAAAATTAAAGCCTAAAGGAAAACCGTTTTTATAGGTACGTATATTGACTCAGTAATTAAAAGAGGAAACAAAATAAACCAAACACCATCAAAGAAACGGTTAAGCAGAATTAACTAGGTCTTCTTGCACCTAGAAAATCCTATTACACGCTATCCGCTTTTGCTTTATTAACGAACTCATACAAACGCCCAAAACAAATTGATATAAATGTAAGCGGTCTGCACATATTGTTGTCTAAACAAAAACTAAATAAAACCTATTAGTCAGTTTATACGGTCCGGACACAATAAACTTAATGATGTAATTGTGCTAATGCATGATGCAATCAATCGGATGTAACGCCACCCTCCTACAAAAAAATAATAAACTTTACATTTATTTAGTTACGTTAGGGGTTAGTCCGTGCCCTGAAAATATAACGCAGACACGCATTCGCATTAATTTTGGGGTGGTTTTCATTACTAATTGGAAATTGGTGTAAACTGCAGTTTTTTTTACTTTTACCGCTTTCACGTTTTGACATACCATTAAAAACGTTAAAATAAAAACTCACGCAACGCCCAGACCAGATTAAACTTTTTATTTTCAAACAATAACCATTACTTGGCTAATTAGAAATTACAGCAACCTTTCAGTTTGAAGCTGATGGTCTAATCTAATTTTATTTCAGAACCGTATACCAATTCTAAGAGAGCTTTATGTGTCCCTAATTCCAGAAAGAAAATAAATTTATTGCCCTTCGTAATAATAAAATTTTGTAACTATCAATTAAAGTAACGTTTTCGAAATTAAAAGTGCTATTTTCATGCAAGGATAATTGAGAAATAAAAAGAATATCGATTTACCATAAAACATCAAAAGAATCAAATTGTTACGCTTTTTCTAATATTAAATATTTAATAATTTCATTAAGTATACTAGTGTTATTTTTATTTTTGCAACTGAGTTGCACCTAACCAGTCGTGAACGTCCTTATGAACACTTTATTTTCTTCAAAGAAGCAAAGTAAGATACGCGATTCTCGAGTATTTAATAATATATTTTAAAAAGGTTATTTATTTTGTACAGAGTGGTTTTAAAATATTGTACTAAAGTGCAAAAGTGCGCGGTACATTTATTGTATCAAATTCAACGTCCATAAAATTTAGTTTCATCAATCAAATATCTATCTTGTTCTCATCATGACATAATTTTCACATCCCATTTAGAAAATGTTGTTATTACTTTTCTATGGAAATCGGGGTGTAATTTGAAATTTTACTACATATTTGTAAAATGTGATGGTTCTAATATAAAATGTGTTAAAGTATTAATTCCTACACGATATACATTTAGAATTAAGAAGTTCAAATATAGCTCAGTTAAATTAGACAAAAATATGAGGGAACATCGAAAACATTCCGATACGACTGATCTTTGTGTACGGCTAGATATGGGCATTATACAGGGTGGTGCTTTTGAAAACGGGTTATAGGGATTTAGCATTGTGAACTGGTTTTTCGAATTCCTGCTCGCCTTTCCAAGTGACAAAATGGTTTTGGTATCAAAACGCGAGCTAAAATTATTGCGCATAGCGGTCGGCTATGCTCAGAAATCAGCTGAATTACACGGTCTTTTTGAAAATTCATCAATAAACTTAGTAATTTTGATGTTTATTTATTGTTTTAAATTAGTTCTAATATCATTCGAAGCTGTTCGTTGGTAATAAATTAATGACTTTTCTTTCAGCCTTATTGTCAAAACGTAGGAATGTTGATTGTTTAGGCAACCCAATACTATTTTTCTTTCATTATCAAAGCTTACTTTTATTTTTATTGACAAATTTATTGACTAATTTTAGCTTCATTTTCACACCAAAACCATTAACCTATGACCCGTTTTCAAAAGCACCACCCTTTATACATTGTGTCAAAAGTCCCCAACGATCTGACCCTGCTAAATTTTTATGTGGTGTCAAAGGAGAGGAAACTCATTTTTTTTGTAAATATACGCGGTTTACCAAAAGAATAGCTAATTTGTAGCTTAAACAATTTGGAAATACGAGGTCTGTCAATTTAATTCCCGGAAAAGTAGCAACACTGCGGCTCTCGTTATGCTACGGCGTTCGCGTTGGTGTCATTCGAAAGAGGATTCATTTCTGCGTCAGTCTGTGCAAGTTTTGTCTCGATCGGATGTTCAGTTCGTGTTTTACAGTACTTTGATCATCGGCTTGTTTGGACCCTTGTCGCGAAAATGTGTGATAAAAAACGGAGCAAAGAGTAGTGGTCAAATTTTTGGT
The DNA here is from genome assembly GCA_030710515.1 of Abscondita cerata. NCBI lineage: Eukaryota > Metazoa > Arthropoda > Insecta > Coleoptera > Lampyridae > Abscondita > Abscondita cerata. Next base: position 64,544 of record JALBCR010003276.1, on the reverse strand, counting down.
CAAACGGTGTAAGTTCCGCGGAAATTATGAAACAGTTAACCGACGCGGATGATTGCCTGAAAAACAGCTGTCTACGAGTGGGCTAAGCGGTTCAGGGAAGGCAGGAGTCGGTGGAGGAAGATCCACGTGAGGAGCCCTCGACCTCTCGAACGGCACAAAACGTCGATCGTCTGCGCGTGCGTGTGCTCGGAGACCGTCGGGTAAGCCTCAAAAGGAAGACGAGTTGGGTATCAACAAGGAAACCATTCGACAGATGCTACACGAAGATTTAGGGATGCGCAGCAGCGCGAAAATGGTTCCAAAGTGCTCACAGTTTCGTTTCTCCATCTGTGAAGACATGATTTCTCGAATTGAGGAGGAAGGAGAGGACTGATGTCAAATGTTATTACCGGAGACGAGTCTTGGGTGTTTGAGTATGACCCTGAGACCAAACGACAGACCGCATGCAGTGGGTGGAAAAGGGGGAAGTGCCCCACAAAGCCAGAATGTCGAAATCAAAAGTGAAATCTTTGCTCATCGCATTCTTCGATATTAATGGAGTTGTACACCACGAATACGTTCCAGCAGGTCAGACAGTCAATGCGAAGTTCTACATTGAAGTTTTGAAACGTCTGAAGGCCCGTGTGTTTCGTGCACGGCCGGAATTGGCCGGACGTGGTTAGTGCTGCATCACGACAACGCTCCAGCCCACCCTCATTCGCAGTTCGCGATTTTTGACTAAAACGGCATTCCAACGCTTCCACCCCCCAGCCCGGACCTGGCCCCTGCGACTTTTTATCTCTTTCCACAATTGAAGTCCTACCTCAAGGGCAACCGATACGACGGCGTAGAGGAGGTGCAAAGTGTCACGACACGGGTGCTGTGGGACCTATCTTCAGGGGGCTTCAGGGGTGCTTCCAATCGTGGATCCAACGGTAGCGCCGGTGCATCGAGCTAGAGGGAGACTACTGCGAAGGATTATAACTTAATTTTAAGAATTTATGTATATTCCGGACTGTCCGGGCACTTTACAGAATATAATTGACAACTCGTAGATGGCTTTCTTTCAAATTTTAATATTATTTGGTAATCGATCGTAATATGTTAAAACATAACATAAAAAACTGCTGGTTTCAACTTCATATCTTAGGTGAGGTTTTGAAAGTGATTTTGCTTTCAACAATGTCCTCAGAGCCTTGACTCACCTCAGTACTGATTTTATACAAAATATACGTTAAATCGAAAATTCTTTAAACTTGCTACCAGCTAATCTAACAACGGACGTTAAGGTTCTAACGATCGTTAGAAAAAATAAAATTAACACTCGATTGCTTAATTCCTAACAAGTTCGGGAAGATAAATTTCCCGCATGATTACTTTGATTGCCGCACGATCGTGAGAGTGCGGCATTAGTGCGAATGCGGGAAATTTCTTCTCGAAAAAGTTAGGTATTATATTATTTTTGTAACGAATAACTGTAGTAATAATTTATAAATAAATAAATTCATAGTTAAACGATAACTTTTTCGACATCTAGCAATATATACGCTTCTGCGTCTAAAAAAAGTTGCTTAAATTCATAGTTATTTAGTTTTTTGCGTTTACAATTTGAGTTGGTAGCACTGTCCCGCCGATTGCTTGATTTTTTTTCAAATCTACCATTGTTTTTAATTTTGCTAACATAAAAATGTGTGATTCTAGTGAAGTGTTGCGCAATAGTGGGAATCACTTTACGCGGCAGAAAATCGAAAAATGAAAGCCAGAATATTTATGTAAAACCAATAAAATAGAGTGAACTTGTCAATGCATCATGTTCAATGATAATATTGTAATTGGTAACTTGTTTTCCCCTCTCCTAAGCAATTAAAGTTTAAATGTATGATGGTATCAGATTACGTCAGTAATTGAGTGGAGTGAACTTCATATTTATTTTATGTTTTCTATTCAGTTTTGAAAATCTTTGCACACGGATCAATTAGCTAGTAAAGTACTTTCTTTTTAATGTATAGTTTTAAAATATATCATGTTGCACGCAACTTTTGACCTTTGAGCTTCGATGATTTTTCCACGGATTTTTTCATAAAACATGGCTTACAGAAAAATCCCCACCGATCCCCACTGAGATTTTCTCAGATTAGGCTATAGTGTCTACTTATAGTGGCAAAAATTAAGACCCGTAACCACCCACAAATACTATTTTTTTTTCTTTCTAAAAGATGTTGAGGCTGGAAATATAAAGAAAATTGATAAAGTAAGACTATAAGATACATTTATAAGATTCAACTCTTTTTTTTATTATATTGTTTACAGATCCTACAACTGATGTCCCAATAAAAAAGCTGATTTATTCTCAATTATGAATGATGGGTGTCCTTTATGGCAGAATAAAGTGGATCATTTGTTGAAGTTCTCCAAACGCGATCTAATTGCCGGGAATCAGAGAAGAAGGATTTGAAATTGAACGTTTCTCGTTTTACTTCAAAACTGAAGCAAGAAATGGACAAACAAAAGTATAACAAAAAATCATTTGCCATATGCCACAAAGGTTGGCTACAAACCGAAATTAAATTTACAGTCTTTAGTCAAACTGGTGTGCTTTCTAAAGTCCTTGTAAACGAGACCATCGTTCAAAGGATTTTAAATTTTGTTCGGTCCGCTCAAAAGAATAAATGTAAAGAAATTAAGCGTAAAATCAACTTCCTCAATTAGCCTTTGCTACTGCCATGGAGTTACATTCTACAGGACAACGAACTACATCCAAGCTTGTTTCGGCTCTTACGCGGTCTCCCAAACGTGCTAAAGTGTATAAAAAGGCTTGTCAAAGTCACAAGGATAAAAGATCCAGGATGCAAATGAGCAAAGGAGAAGCCCAGTCTACGCTTGTTGAGGCCAATTTTGTCTCGTCACCAATATAATATCATCAGGGCAAAGGATCCTGAGAGATTCCCTTGGTATAAAACTTTGCAATTAGCAAAAATGACTGCTATCCTGATAATATTATTACCACAAAGACATGTTCTGAAATAAAACTTCAGTCCCTACTAAATAAAACATCGGAGCGCATACTTTTGTCACAATAAGATGTATTGCAAAACTTTGAAGAAGATGCAACTCGCGTCTCACCTTGATATCCAAGGGGGATTTGACGGAAGCTCGGGACATAGTTCTTATAAACAACGCTGTGGTAGGAGACTCAAATGATTCGAGTGTCTTTATCATCTCCATTGTTCCCTTAAGACTTGTTAGTGGAAACTCTGATAGTAAAAATATTGTATGGCAGAATCGAAGACCTTCTTCCACGCGTCGTCTTTAAAAAATAAATTTCATTAAAGAATCAAATGAATGCTCTGTTAACGAAAAGAAATATTGACGACCAAATAAGAGATTTAATCACTTCACGTTTGACCATCAGTGATAAGGATATAGAGGTAGACCACAAACTGTTATTCACAATGATCGACGGCAAAGTATGCAATGCTATCGCAGAAAATAAGTCTACGCAAAGGTGCTTTATTTGTGGAGCAAGTTCCAAACAGTTCAACTCAATAGAAGAAATGATAGATCGCCCTGTACTTGATCCAATATATCTTAAATTCGGATTATCTACACTACACTGCTGGATTAGATGTTTTGAATTTCTTCTTCACGTGAGTTATAAGCTGCCTATAAAGAAATGGCAGGCACGTAAAGACGATAAACACATTGTTGATCAAAACAAAGTCAAAATCAAAAATGAGTTTGGTTCTATGGGTCTCATAGTTGACCAACCCTAACCCGGATTTGGAAATTCAATGATGGAAATACTGCAAGAAGATTTTTTCTGATGCTAAAAAAGCAGCTTCTATTACAGGATTGGATAAAGATCTGATTCAAAGATTCCACATTATTTCAGTGGTCATTTCATTAGACCACAATATTGATCTGAAAAAATTCAAAACTTACGCTTTGGAAACTGCGCGACTTTTCATAGAGCTCTATGCTTGGTACAGCATGGCTCCTACAGTCCACGAGTTACTTCTTCACGGAGTTGATATTATACAAACAGCACTGCTACCAATAGGTAATTAAATTTCTTTACTAAAACTTTCAAGTTTTGCAATTTTTTTATTATTACCCAACATAGGAAAAATAAGGAAAAACAAGTTGTCTAGGTACCTAACGCACAACATTTAAAAGGAGTGTTACTATGGGCTAACATGCATATGCATGATGATACTAAAACATTAAGCTAATTGCAAAGTTTATTTAGTTAGTTTCTAAAGCGAAGAAAAGAAGGCAAAAGATAACGGGAGATATTCAACAGTAGTCATTTCAGAAAGGAAGGTTTCAAAGATATGGTAATAAACAGTATGCTAATTTCATCCGATCCACTCATCACCAGTTTACGTCCATTACCTCCAAAAAGATGAAGAAATATCCTCAAGATGCCATCATCCACTGCTCCTGCTTGCTGAAGTACACAGCAGAAACATTGAAGAAGAAGAAGATGATGATGATGATGATGATAATGGTAGGAGCAGGAATGAGGAGGAAAATTGATTAATCTCGTAATAATATAAATAAAAAAAACTTTGTTGATGAAAATATTCCTTAAAAATTAGTTTTTATTTGATATAACATGAAAATTTAAGAAGAGTAATCTACGATCTACCTACGAGTCATAAAAATAAGTTTTACCTGAATATTACCGATATTAGATTTAATGCTGCGTAAAGTGAATTCTGCCCCACTGTGCCGTCTGAAAGCATACAGATTGCAAAGCAAGCTGTATCAAGTTTGCTGCGTCTAAGAGTCGGTCAAGATATTAAGCAACATATTACAAATTGATCGACTGGGTGAGAACAAAATATTACTTTATTTACAGAAAGCTGCAAGTTAGCTTATTTCGTACATTATGAAAACAAAAGTTTCTGTGGTCTGTACACTCGATGCTTAAACTGTGCTTAACAGTCCACAACAATATAGACATTTCTAAATTAACTAAATTAATTGCATTTTAAAAGAGAAACACAAAATTATCGCCCGAACATTTTTAGGTCGCACTAATACTAGGTATATCAGGAGCGTTAAGGCGAGAAGAACTTTGTAAAATGAAACCCGCTGATATTGACTTCGAAAGGATGTCGTAGTAATATCTATTGCAAAAACAAAAACGTTCTAAGAACATTTGCCGTTACTCATATGCCATGGATCGACAAACTGCAAAACCATCTTCAAAAATCTAATAATCAACGGTTTTTCCTTACATACACCAATGGAAATTGTGTTAATACCTCGTGAGGATAAACATTATCGGCAAAATTCCAATGAAAGTTGCAGAATTCCTCAGGCTTCCAGAATCTTGGACCTTACTGGTCATTACCCGTAGAGATTCGGCCACGTTGTTGGCCAATAGTGGTGAAGGTTTGGTAGGTATCAAACAACATGGAGGATGGAGATCTTCAACAGAGTGTGATTCGTATATTCAGGATTCACTACGAGACAAAATTGAAATTGCCAAAAAATTTAACCCAGTCAATCAACACACTTGTTAACCGACGAGCCTTCAACATCTTGATTCTTCACTCTTAATATTCTTAGTTAATTTTTCAGATTGTTTACTTTCGTTACATAAAAAATCCAAAGAACGATTCATTAGTATTTGTCGGGTTATGATCCGTTTACAAAAAGCAGTTACCATTTCACTCCTTACTTTATTTGTGTCTAAAGGCGAGAGTAAACGTAACCCTCCTTATAATCAAATAACAATAAAAACACAATTTATATGAAATACCAAACCAGCATTCAGAGATTGTTTGCCATTATTCACTCGAAGGATTGACAAACTAAAATTACAAATCTAAAAACTAAATAATTGGTAGAGTCTCACGCGCCCAAAAGTGCCTTAAAAATTCATTCTGTTGGCGTTTAAAGACTAAAAGCTAAAACGATAACCTTTATAAAAGCAAACTTCCAAAAAAGTAGTCCAAATTGTCTTGTGTAAAGGGGCTATTCAAAATTTTTGAGTTAGTGTGCATTAAATAGCTGAAGCTGAGATATTTCTTTGATAAAATTTGAAGATTTTTGTTTCTATGTGAAGTCCCCTTCAGCTCTAATTTATCGTAATGGTGATTTTCTACAAAATATGGTTGTCGAAAAGTCGGTTTAGGTGTTTTTCAGTGTGTCATTGTTGTCACCAGTCTTGCCTCAATGGAGCAGTCGTTATTATGTAAGACTTTACAACTGACGTTGACAATGTTAATTCTGAATTCTGATTACCTATGTAACTCTATGTTGTTTAAATGAGGTGCGATTTCTAATCCAAATTGTAACGGTGGAAAGGAACCAGAGACCGTTACACATATTGTAGAGGATTGACAATTAACAAAGTTTAAGGGTTTCCAAACATTCATAATTTAACTGATGAAGCTATATTAGCTTACAAATCTGAAGGACATCTGAAGTTCAGCAATATTTTCTATTCTCTGTCCTGATCATCTGTTATTCCATTATTTTGTTTTGCTATTTTCTTTAACCTACTATTTTTTTTTATGAAAAGAAATTTAGATCCATTTTTGTTGTATTGGTAAATAATGGGGAGTAAAGAGCTTTAAGTCGTCCACGACGAATTGGGCGACTTAAAGCTCTTTACTACGACTACTATTTTTTGTCATTGTCGCTTGGACCAGTCCATTATATGTCGTCATGCAATAGCTGTGCTGTTATATTTTTATGTTTTTATTTACCATCTATAATGTTTACACACTTAATTATAGCTATTATTACAACTAGGGAAATATGAAAATTCCCAGTGTTGTAATCAATATTTTTCAACTGAAACAATATTGTTGTAAAATGGAAAATATTTGATTGTAAATTTTGAATTTATGGGATTGGTAAGGTTGCTACGGTCCAAGTTTGTAAATATCATGGTTGGCTGGTTTGATTTTCGCGTTCTGTCATAAATAAAATTGATGAAATGTCAAACTACGTGTTAACACAAGCGGCGAAAGCCCGTGGATGTTTGGTTCCGGCAAAACTAAAGCTATTACACTAACGTGTATGAAGATTTTCAAGAGTGGAAAAGAGAAAATTTGGCAAACGGTGTCGACGAAAATATTTTGCTTGCGTTTTTTGAAGATTTGGTATTTTTCTATGATTTTTGTTATTTTTACGTATTCCATCCGTAGTGGCAGAAATATTCTCCAAACACGTTGTGGCCAAAATTATCGGTGCTAAGGTCAATGTTACACTTAAAGCGAAAAACTGATGTTAAAATGTTCGATTAAGTAAAAGCATTTGTGAAAAATAAAAATAAAGGATACGTTCCTAAAAAATCAGAGGTGTTGTCCCGAGAACAGCTTAAAAAATCTCATTGCGATTATTCTCTGTTGATTAGATTGATACATCCGTAATTTTGAAGGTCGCTTTAATTATGAAAATGTTTGGCGCCTGCAGAACGAAGTATGCTTTCTTCCAGTATTGAGAATCGTGGGTCGGTGATCGTGATCAACGTTTCAAAACGAAGAATGACGTAAATAGAAAATTTACAACTATTGATGAAGAAGATCTGGGTGTTGCTCGTTTGGTGAGAGAATATTGGCGTTGCGTCCGCAAGGTGTTCTTAGATTCTTCCTGGCTTATCGAAATAAGATGTGTACTCTTCAGCCGGTTGGCAAAATACCTGACCTGAGTAAGATTGCTGAATAGTTGGGTTTGGATAACGAAGGCGTATACAGGCCATTGTGAAAGACGAACATCTGCGACTTTGGTAGCCGATGGAGCCTCAATGACTACACTGAAGAGACACGGTGGTTGGAAAAGTTCGTCTGTTGTAGAAGGTTATTTGTTAAGAAAAATAAGAGCAAAGAGCTGGTGTGGAGGGAGAGCCATCTGCAGCATCTGTTACGGTCCCTGGTGTGTCAATGATGGAAAATGTAGCACAGTCATCACAATCTCTGGTGACGGTTTTGGAAAATCTGTTAAATGCAACTCTTAATGTTAGTAAGAAACAGTCTCATCGACGAATTCTGAACAAGTTTTTCATTGTTTGTATCTGGTTGTAATCGCTTTAGCGGAAAGTTTGAGAATTGCAAGTTTTATTTTGGTTCTGAAAATAGCGTTACATAATGCAGACTTTGCATTTCATATTATTTTTGTTGTTTTAATTAAAAATAAAAATACAGCTAATACTATATGCTATATTTCCTCGGGACAATATGAGCGTTTCATATTTCTCGGAAATATTAGTTGTTATGACATATCGACCAAGGCAGTATTGTTCAATATTAGTTCAATCAGAAAAATATTACATATGAATACTAAGGTGGGTAAGGGTTGGCATGTTTAGGGGTTTCCTAAACCATGAAGCAAAAGCTTCCAAGACGAACCAATCCACTATTGCACACGGTTTCGTCACCACACTTAAAATAAATAAACCTATTGAGGTGATATTTGGCCGTACACAGACATTTCACTTTCTGGGAATGTTTTTCTGGCGCGTTTAAAAAATAAACACATCTTTGTTTGGTTTGGGGCTAGAGGTACAGAATTTGAACAAAGAGTGGAGAAACATTTATAGTCCGAGAAAATAGTCTTGAAAAAGGTGTAAATGAGATATAATCGCGCAAACTTAAAAAAAACATAATCTTGTAGGGGGATCTATGTGAATATAAATCTCCACCGCAATAAGCGACCCAAAGTGATTAGGTGAAACAAATTGATTGGCTTGGATTAGTCGAAAGACATCCATTCTGCTCGATTTTGGCGCCCGACACCAGTTCTTTCAAGAATTCGAGATGCTTTTTCGAAATATGAACCAAAAACTGCTCACTTAAACGCGGTTTTCGCAAACAAAACCGCGTATAAGTTCACATGACGACTCTGTTGAACTTTTCGCGTTCACGATATTTTTAGGTCATGATTGATATTTTTCGAGATATCGAGAAAAAGTGTTCCGAGTTTTCAACGATGCATTTTACGTGCAAAGTGCTCGCAAAAAAACTATTGTAAATATGTCAGGTAAATATTTTTCGACACAGCGAAGTGACTATTTCAAATTCTTTTGATGTCCAACATTTTGGTAGATGGAAAAAGTGCTCGAGTTTTAAACAATACAAAACGTACAATTTGCCGCTGAAATGTGAATACTGTTATAAATATGACAGGTAAGTAAACTTTTGACTGCAAGAGGCGTGGTACTGTAGGTTAGGTGCAGAATTCTGCATTCCGATGGCGCGTAGTGAATCCTATTCTCATATAATAGTGATTAGGCAAGAAAGCATTGTTTTTCAGGTCGTGTTTCTGCGAACTTTATATACTAGATTGAACCCGTTTCGCCCAAAACTTCGGTCGCCGATTGTACGAGATGATTTCAAATACTCAAAGTATTAGGCCTCCTGGAGACACCACGTTAAACAAAACTGGCTTGTAACTTTATTCAACAGTAGTGTCGAAAAAAGTTTACTTACCTGGCAAATTTAAAACACTTTTTAATTTTAAGCAGCATTTTGCACGTAAAGTGTATTGTTTAAAACTCGGAGCACTTTTTATTTATTTATTTAATTAATTCAATACACGGGCTAAAATGCCGTATAGAAATAATAATAGATACAAACATCAGTAATAACAATACAAGTAAAAGCTACTATAAACTAATAAAGAAAAAGAACTGTTTGACGTAAAAATAATTGAACAATTTAAATCGTTCTAATGAAGTATTAGAGATATCAATGTTTTCGTAGAGATAAATTCATTCGTAAGACGCATCAGTCGATGAAGAGGTTTGAATTGTAGGTAGTTAGTGTGACAAAGGGTAAGGATTGAAACATTCTCGTTACCTCTTCATTGAAACTAGGGGGGAACTTCCGAGAGAAGTTCGGTGAGTCAATTAAATTATTTAATAATTTATACAAAAAACTAAATCAGAATAATTTCTACGAGATTTGAAAGGTTGGAAGTGAAATGTAATTAAAATATGAAAGGAGAAAGAATAAGGGCGATCATTTAAGAAACGATAGTAAATTAGTCTCCAAATTTTATAATCGAACTAGTGAAAATACAGATATTTATAAGTTTAATATTTTTAAAACCTCTCGTATTTCGGCAAACAAATCCGAAGGTTTTTAGAGCATTTTATTTGTTATATTATTTATATGGTGTTTAAAAGTCAGTTGTGTTAATAATTATACTACAACTGTATGTTTTAATGTGCAATTACATTCTTTGACTTACATTTTTTTTTACAAATTTTTGCCTTCTCTGTCAATTCAGTTATATTTGCATTGATATGCTAGATAAAAAAAGAAAAAAATATTTTTATATCTAATTGATGTAATTTTTATATTTGAAGGTAGTTTTTAGTTCTGATGAACTTTTTTCACTAACGAATGTTGATATTGTCCAATATAAATGTACTTTACTCTTGAGTAAAATTAAATTTTTTGACAAACCGCGTATACGACTGTACAAGTTTAATATCTGATGATTGTATTTTAGAACACGCAGAACTTTTTATAAAGAATAATTTTTTTTGTAAAATTAATAATAAAAAAGTTTCCCATATGTTGCCAACTTTTAGAGACATACTGTATATTATTTAAATAATAGTGGTAATGAAGGAATTTTTTGTGCGTTGAAAGGAAATAACTTGACATGTATTTATATTAATTAAAATATTGTTTAATGTACATAGATATAAAGCTCACCAAACTATCTTGTAACTTCTGACAGTCAGCAATAGAGTTCACAGATGTTGATAGTTTGACATCATCCGCAAACATTATAAAAATATGTTAGAAAACGAAAAATATAAATCATTTATAAAGATTGACAATAATAATGGACCATGATTGGAGTCTTGCGAAAAGATGTAGCTTTAAAATTGTCGGAGAAACAGTTGGTGAATTTTACAGTAAGTTGACGATTACATACATAACTATGAAAACAATTAAGAAGACTTCCGTGAATGCCAATAGCCTCAAGTTTATGCAAATGCCTTAGAGAAATCAATATACGGAATCGACTTGAGAATTCAAATGAAAATTATTCAATATGTAGTTTTGATCAGTTAAGAGGTTTGATACTGTAGACTTGTTTTTTGAAAATCAAGTTGAGTAGAAGAAATTAATGGTTTAACTAATAAAGTAAGATTATCTACTAGCAAACTTTCGATCAATTTTGGAATAATAGACATAATGGCGATAGGGTGATAGTTCTCAATATGAGAAAAGATTACCAGAGTTATGGATAGGTACAATAAAACTATTTTTTAAGGAGTCAGGAACAACAAATATATCAAAAAATATCGTCGAGATCGGTGAAAATATCGTGCACGCGAAAAGGATTCAAAAGAGTCTCCGCGGTTTTCATTGCGAAAAATTCGACTTTAAAAAATAGAGCAGTTTTTGGTCCATATGTGATCGATTTTTCGATTGGTGATCTTATATCTAGAATTTTTTAATCTTATATTTAGAAAAATATTGATTTTTCGAGTTTGGTCAAAAAGACTAAAATCGTAGCTCGCAAAATTTGCCGAAAACAATCACTTTGGATCGCTTGTACGAGTACATCATCTTAAGTTGTTGCCAATCAAAGGAATTTAACCCTATTTAGAAAAATTCAACAAAGACCTCCTACAAACCTATGTAGTGTTTTCTGTTTCCCACTCAAATGGCATTCTCCCTGAACTACTAAAACAGAAGAAAAAAAGGGAGATCAAAAAGCAAAAAGTTCTAGTCTTATAATATATCGCATTAAAAATTAAAATCAGAGTTCTCCAATAATGTAAGTAACTTATATTTGACTTATCTCAGAAGCTCTGAAATATGAAACGCGACATTAACCTAAATCAGTTTTTTAAAATTAAATAATAAATTCATCGGCAGCTAAAGTTACAAAACTAATAGCAGAATCTTATTACGTTGTCTTCATCTTCTTGTAGGAGGAAAAAAAGATACAAAATTACTCCGTACTTCATTAGAAAAATTTAACTGGATATTTGTGACCAGAAATCCGTTTCTGAATTTACTAGACAAGAAATTGTCATTTTTCTATTTTGTTTTCTAAAATGAAAAAAGAGAGACTTTTTAATAACTTTCGAATGATCTAAAGAGGAATATCTTTTTAAGCAAAAGAATCCACAAATAATTAGTCAGCAGTAACATAAATTGCGTCAGTAAGTCCAAAATTTCGATTTCCACGATAAGTTTGTCGTCTTCAAACTTCTTATCGTATTTTTTTTATATTTTGTAAAATTTGATTTAATCCACGCTATGTTATTATTTTGAAAAAAGAGCAAAAACAAAACTAGATTTTTAACTACTCAATTTAAATCTGAACTAAAAGTTTTTAAGTGCAGATGAATTTATCTTGTTCTGAAACGTTTTGATTCAATTTTCTTGTAATCACTCCAAAAACGCCCGATTATAAATTATGAGTATTTGTTATAAACGATTGACCAAATAAATAATGTAAGTACAATAGATTTAAATTGTTTAAACTTGTTTTGTCATATACATTTTTCGTATTGTGGTTAGTTATTTAAAAAACAAACATAAGTAAATCAAAGCAACAAATTTCTATTAAAATGTTAATTTAAATTGTACATAAATTTTAGGCCTTTGATCATTTTATTTAGGTCTAAATTTAAGTAAAATAAAATCTCGATATTAAATTCAAAAGCTTAATTAATTTTGTATACGTTTACGACAAAATACATACAAAATCAAATATTTTCAAAATCTGTTTTTCATCTACAATATCCCTCCTACATGTAAAATGACAGACATGTTTTGTTTTTTATTTCTAAATTAACAATTATTTAAAACAATTATGGAATGAAGTGCTTAACACTTATAAATTCTAGACACAATTAATAAAGAGAAAAATCGATATTAATAAAGAAGAAGAATGAAGGAGAATTAAATTAAGAATTGAAAATTAATAATCCGTTATCTTGACATAAATATATGGATTTATTGCAAAAGATTTAGTAAGTGTTCAACTCTTTCGAGTATTTGCAACAAACGAATTGGCAAATAGAATATGTTTTTAATTACCTTTTAGAAGTATCAAAGTTCTGTTAAAATTTTAATTTAATTATACCACAAATTGTAAAGCTTTGGTCATAAATTTAACTAAATCTTGATATAAAATTCAAAAAGCTTTGTGTACAATTATTAATCACGTTTTGTATTTAAGAATTAATGAGAATCTCTAAATTTAAAAATTTCTTTAGAGTACGAAGTGTAGCACCGACTATTGTTTTTTGTTTAAATCATGACAAACATATTTTCATACATTATCATAAACTTAAAAAGTCGTTTCGTCAATGATATTTTTGTTTTTTTGCAACTATTACCAAAATAGGATACATTTCATAATATTTATTATTAAAAACGTATAAACAATGCGATTACAATAACACAGCATTAAATTTATTCAGCGGTGCTTCCGGTACCTACAAATTTATTTTCTTTTAAAAATTTACACATTCTATGTATAACCACAGGAGTGCGTTGTCCTGAACCAATTTTGAAACCTAATAATCGAATGATTATGTAAGTTACATCATTTTCGTATGGCTGATGTAATTTTTAACTGTAACGTAAGCTCAAAAAAATAAAGCGTTTTTCTGTATGTGACACGTGTCATACTAAACTGGATAAATCCGTAACAGTTGTACAAAATACTCGTAATTGTAGCCAAGCAAGGAGGCGATAAAAAATGCGAGAATGTCGAGGAAGTAGTTGAAGACACATTTCTTAGAGTTAAATCCGGGACAAACATAAAACGTGGAAAAGTTCCAAATAAGGAATACAGACGTTGACAAGAAGAAACTGGGACGAATAGGATACAAACTAAACTGTAGATATTTTACCGTTTATAGAAAGCTGCACGTTAAGGTTTAAATTGCACACCTACACATCCATGTAGATACTTCTGTGCAAGTGAGTTAATAAATTGATTTAGAGAAATTATATCATATTTTACATAAGAAAAATGAATAGGTTGTATTTTTATACCGTCGGATATGGTTCATTTTGCATAAAATTTCAATTTTGGTCGCGCTTGGATTGTGTTAACATTTTATTATATTACAGACTTCTTTATTTATGTCCACCGTAACTGGTAGAATAAATAATTTTAACCTAATTCCCTTTAAGGCGTTTTAAATTGAATGTAATATAAACTCAAGAATCTTGGTGATAATTGGTATCTAACAACTTTTTAATTCAGCATTTTAATGCATTCGAATTTTTACAATTGGTTTCAAAAAACAATACATCTTCCTGAATTCCTGAAGACACCTTAGTTTAGAATGTTATAATTTTTTTTGCTTTAGATTGTTTTGAAAATTGGTTCAATGTACACCCATGAAATTTAAAAACTTGACACCACAATTTCTGTAAACAAAATTTTGCACATTGTGAAGCGGCCATTGATACCACATGGGAAACGATTAATATTAATTATATTGATACCTTGATAGCGTCAATGAACAGACGCCTTCAAGAATGTATTAATAATAATGAAGGTCACACCCTTATTGATTTCTTATATTTTTTTATATAGTAATACCTTTATTAAAAAAAAAAGTTTTCATTTAATTTTAAACTATAACTTGGTATCTTAATTATAATTAAGTAATAAATTTTGTCAAAAAACTAAATATATACGTTGACAATAAGAATTGCCTTAGTTTTTATTTATCACTATTACTTTTTATATTAACTACAGAAAAAATGAAACATCATAAAATATACATTTTGTAAGGACTAAATATTATGAATAGAGAGTTTAATGATTTTTTTAATAACTTACAATAATTAGTAGGTTAGATTTATTTAAAAATAAGTAATAATCAGTCAACCCAAATAACCATGTTTAGTTTTTTGATTTAATTTAAAAGTTATTGCTTGTAGACATTTTTTAAATCAAAATTATTTCTAATTTTATTTTGTAAACATTTCCTAAACAAAATTTTGATTCGATAATTAATCGAGCTATGGTGTTTAATTAGCGATACCTTCAAATATATTCTTTAAAGAAAAAAAATAAGTAAGCAACGTAAATTACCTATTTTCTAAAACGTGCTTAGTGTAATGATTCATTCTACAGTCCTTCTATAAGATAACCCCTGCTGAGACTACCTGCTGTTAGAATTGTAAATGATACCCTTAAGCCCGCTTCACAATGTGCAAACTTTTGTTTACAGAAATTGTGGTGTCCAAGTTTTAAATTTCATGAGTGTACCTTGTACATATCTACTACCATCCAATAAATGTTAACTTCTTCAGCAATCAAAAAATGGGCCCTTTTTGCACTTATTTTAAATAAGGAGAGTTTGAAGTTTGAACATTATTGTTAACTTAAAATAAATAAATTTTAAACGATGCATCCATCTTAGATGAACGTGTTAATAATTACAAATCTTCCAAAAGTATTCAAATTTTTAAAAAGAATGGACCTTTTATCGGTACCTGCTAACTTTTATACAAATGTAAATTTTTCTGTTTCGACTACACCCAATTTGTTACGGTTTATTTGTAAACAAACTCAATAATATATCAGTGGTAGAAGACCTTGCCGGCACCTCCTCTTAGTCGGAAGTGGTCGTGGGCTTGTTGAGAATCGTTAAAATGAAGGCACGAAGAATTTATAAGGCGCCACCTAGTAGCGACTAGACTTCAATCAACACACATAGAAATACATAGACACCAATAGATAATATCGTTTAGAGTTAATAGCAATATGCAGGTACAAAGTAATAATAACGCACGGAAGGAGTTAAGAAACGAATAAAAAAAGAATCATAAACGACATGCATAAAAGAATTAACTTAGCTTGTATATATCGGAAGTTTTCGGTGTTCGGACGTTCATAGGCAGATGTGAAAGCTTTCGTATCCAAGTCCAGTATTTATTATCCAATGAAGAAAAGGAAAGAACCAAAATAGACTCCGTTGATAACAGTTGCTGAGCTGATCACGAAGAACCAGATAACAGGCTTATCTTCGATGGTGTCCTTGACCAGAAAGAGGTCCCAACGTAGGTTCAAATTTCAACGCTAATGATAATACCAGACCCAACCTCGTTATTTTATAATTTTCGGTTTATTATCCATGCCAGCATAACCATAATTATGGGTCCATAGGAGAAAACAGAGCGCATACGAAGAAACCAGCAGGTACTCAAAAAAGGAAAAAAAAGGTGTCTGCAATTGATAGAAACCATGATAGCAAATATTTAATTAAAACAAAAGGAAGTAAAAAGGTACTCATACATGAACAGTAGGCAAAAAACGCATTCCCTAGTTGAATTGGATGATTTTAGTTCAATTTATAGTATAGAGCATATGTCTAACTGTTCAAACTTTTAGAAAAAAATTCCATGTACACCTTTCACAACGGTTAGCAAATAGGAAATGAAGGTATGTCTTCCGCGACCGGCTGATAAGGAAGTTTTCCGGAAAAATTAAGACAAATTGTCGGAATCAGCAATCTCAAATAACTAAAATCCCTAGAAAATTTTACAACACAAAAATTCGTCTTCAACGCATGAGTGTAAACACAGCTGTCTATACTATAGGAGAACCCTGATGTAAAAATCAATTTTTAATTCCGAATTTTCGTTTATTTGCGAAATAATACCGTCACAAATTGTAGAAATGAATTGATAGTAAATAATCATTAACAAATTATTCATATTAATTACATAACTTCGTCCCAATAGCGTTTTCCTTTGTGCACGAGAGTAAGAATGTAAAGAACGGCTAGCTCTTCCCATAGGGATATTTTTTTTCTTACTTTCTAGTTATTTTGAATATTTTACATTGGTATTCTGTATGCGGGTTACATTATCTCGTCTAGATATAAACTGTTTTTATTTTATGTTCATCATGGCTTTAAATTAGATTAAACTTTTAAATCGGAATTTGTTGACCCATTTGAAATAGTAACTGTAAGGTTTCGTTTGTCATACCACTGGGCGCTATGAACAGCAAGTGAAATCTTCCGCTGACAAAGAAAACTAGCAGAAATTGATTATCAAGACTTTATTAACTTAAAATAGCTACTACAAAACTAATGTATACATCCTATACACTGTGTCCAAGATAAGAATGAACAGCATGATGATTTTGAAAACTGTAAAAGATACAAAGGTCGCTCCAATTTCAAACAAATTGGGCAATTTAAACTATTTCTTACATAATTAGGGTTTTAAACAATTATGTGTAATTGTTGAATTTGTAATATAAAAACACTACCAAATACAAGGTGTTTTTTTGTATGCGACCATATAAAAATAGTTATTTGTCCAACAAGTGAGAAATGTGATTCTTTTTCCCACTCGAGCTCGAGTCGCTACGCTCGTGAGGCATTAGAGTGAGAGTAGAAAAAGGCTTTCCTCATGTGTTAGACACAAGATTTTTTCCACGACATTCCCCAAAAAACAACCTAATGAAAGAAGTAATATTGTAAACGTAACCAATAGTCTCGCTACAGTATTCTGTAGTATCGGCGTGGTCTCAATCTGTCACAGCACAGTCGCGTAATTCTAACCAATAAATGTAGGATAGCAATTTTTAAGAAATATAAGATATTAAATCAAACAAACCTTATTGAATACTAAATTAAATTGTTTAACTAACTACTAGGCGGATGTAGTTCTAATAACACATTCTTACATTTGTTTAAAGAGGCATTTTTGTAACACGACATTATTTTCCTTGCTAGTGAGGAAAAACAAATTTTCCTTAGTATTTGTAGAGAAGAAATGTCCGTTTTCTAAGTATATCGTGGAAAAAATAAATGGTTTCTCCGAGATGGAAAGTTGGATTAAAAAATTGAAAACCCCATTTTCTAAAGCTCTAAAAGTGTCAATGAAAAAATGTTTTCAGATTTTAAATATTTTTAAAAATAACCGCAAAAAATTCAAAAAATAAAAATCCAAAAGATTGATTTGTTTGTAAAATCTCGAAAACGAAAAATATTATTAAAGTTTTTCAAACACCATGTGAATATACTCTAAATCGCCCAACTTTTTTGCAATTTGAGCAACCTTGTATCTTCTATTGTTTTCAAGATCCCCATGCTATTCATTTTCATCTTGGACACAGTGTATATACAGGGTGTCCCACCGGGAACGCCATTGATAGATTGTAGGAAAACTGTACATGGGAAAAATTTGAAAAGTTGGTAGTATACTAACATCGACGGGGGTAGTTCCGCTAAAATATTTTCAAGATAGTGGCACTTCCTGTTATACCGGACGTAGGTGTCAACTTGCTCATTTTAAATAAAACACCCTATATATTATTCCATTTTTGGATTTTGCACAAAATTCTAGACACATTTTGCGTATAATGTCCTATACCTAAGTTTAACTGTTTTGAACTTATTTTAAATTTTATGTCAAAAATGACGTTTTCTGGCCTAAACTAAATTATAAAATTTTCCTATACTAATGTCTTTATTATTTAATTGAAATAGGTTTCCTTGTAGCAGGGGACCTATTTTAGTGGGCTATGTCGATATTTTGATAATAAATTAATACAGGGTGATAAAAAAGGATTAAAATGAAATTCAAAAACACGTCAAAAGTCATTTTTTTAAAATCAAGCACCCTGTTTTTATAATTTTATCTTATTTTGCATCAAAAATAAGGTTGACTTTGTTGACAAGATTGTCTATTCAAAAATTCATGGTTTTCGAAATATTGGCAATTTAGCTTTTTTTTGTTGCACAAATGCTATTGTATTTATTTTAATATGAATGGTTATTCCTAGTTGGCCATGATAGCGTTAGAAAACAATCATCTGTCAAGGATATGTCAAACTGTTAAAAATGTTCAATAATCATGCCGAGACGCTTAAATTATACAAACGAAGATTACTTAAATGTATTTATTATTATAGAAAATAGAAGTCTTCTATTATTCAATCAGAGATTACTTTATACACAAACTTAAACAGAACTTTTCGCTACCCACAGTTAAGCCATAAACATTTTAAGTGCACATCGTAGACAAATTAAGAGGGTGTACATCCCCTGATATAACATAACCTTTAAAAAACGCTCTCTTCATAAAAAATACCAATTTTATGACTCAAAATAACCGGAAAATAATAAAATAAATATGCCTATGGGAAGATCTAGCCATCCTTTACATCCTTGCTCTCTTGCACAAAGGAGAATGCTATTAATAAAAACTTTGTATTGTTGTCTCTGTTGCCGTGTGAAATTCAAGTTTTTATTTATTGGGACGAAATTGTGTAATTAATAGGTATAATTTGTTAATGATTATTTACTATCAATTCATATCTTCAACTTCGATGACCGTTAAAATGGATCAGCCAATGGCGAAGCAGCCGTGAACGTGCACGTAATTAAAGAACTCCGTAGGCTGGTGACTGTTATTATAGTGTCGAAATTGGTATTGCACAAGAAAAGGTACTAATTTTTTATCATCGACATAACTTAATTTTTAAGTGATACAATACAGGGTTTCTCACGGCAGGCGTTCCGGTTATACCGGAACTCGCCATCAACTTCCTTATTTTGAATAGAATACCCAGTATATTATTCGATTTTTGGATTCCTGAAAAAATTTCAAGATGAGTTTTGCCAGGTTTCCCTATACCTATTTCCAATCGTTTCTTAGATAACTTGATTTTCTTAAAAATTTTGAAATATGTAACCCTATTTTCAACACCGCGCCGGTTACCCAATTTTGACTGCAGGTATGCGCGTCTGAGGTAGAGGGTAGCACAGGAATTCAAATTTCGGAATCCGCATCGACAATAAATTTATCGCACACAGGGTATCCATAAATCAATGGACAATTGCATAATTTGAATTAACGAGAAAACCGTTGGAGATAGGCATAGGGAAACCTATAGCAAATCGATGCAGAATAAAATTCTGCATCCGATCATCCAATGAATACAGGGTGTCCCATTTGAAAAAACCAAATTCTTCAACTTTGAAAATTATGCAATTGTCCATTGATTTATGGATACCCTGTATGCGATAAATTTATTGTCGATGCGGATTCCAAAATTTGAATTCCTGTGCTACCCTTTACCTCAGACGCGCTCACCTGCAGTCAAAATTGGGTAACCGACGCGGTGTTGAAAATAGGGTTACATATTTCAAAATTTTATAAAAATCAAGCTATCTAAGAAACGATTGGAAATAGATATAGGGAAACCTTGCAAAACTCAACTAGAATTTTTTCAGAAATCCAAAAATCGAATAATATACTCGGTGTTCTATTCCAAATAAGGAAGTTAATGGCGACTTCCGATATAACCGGAAGTGGTATGACCTCGAAAATATTTTGAAATGAAAGCAAATTTTGAATAACCCTTAAGTATGAAATTTCAGAATTACAAGTGGTTTCTAACCACAAAAACTTCTAACGAACGCCTGCCGTGAGAAACCCTGTATATGGATTTATATATTTACTCGTATGGTACATTTTTAATATTGCATTGCGATGTAAGACCACAGAAAATTAGAATAAACCTGTATAGTGTGGTAACGAAACCGTGTGCAATTGTGGATTGGTTCGTCTTGGCAAAGCATTTGCTTTAAGGTTTGGGAAAACCAATAAACCTAAACATGCCAACCCTTACCCACCTTAGTATTCATATGTAATAATATTTTATTTATTTATTTGATTTATTCGTATGGTACATTACACAAATATTGTATTGTGATGTAAGTGTTATGTGTGGTGCCCCAGAAGATCAGTATAAACCTGTATAGTGTGGTGACGAAACCGTATGCAATAGTGGATTGGTTCGTCTTGGCAAAGCATTTATTTCAAGGTTAAGGAAAGCAACTAAAACCTAAACATGCCAACAATTAATAATTAATAATATTAATTAATTAATATAACAGCATAGCTATTGCATGACGACATATCTGTCTACTTGTTATGACACAATTAAATCGAAAAATGAAAAAAAAACATAATAGTGTAGTTACTTATAAAGAACTAAACAATATGGTACATGTATCAAGTTAAATTATTTTGCATATTTAATAAGAACTGCCTGACTCGTAACCCAAAGCTATAACTAGTTAATATACCACACTGAAATAACAACCCGTTTAGTAACGGGTATTTAAATTGTATGTCCTTGAGATACCTTATTTTGTTTACCAAGTATGGTGGCTCGCTAGATTTTATAATCCTATAAAAAACTTTCATGGAATGTAACTGTTTTCTGTTGTACATGTTTAGCCAACCAATATTCACTAATTTATGCGATATGTGCTGCATTCTCCTACTTTCATAAATAAAACGTAAGCAGGCATTCTGCATCCTCTGAATACGTATAACATCTGCCTGCAGTAAACATGGCGAATAAAAACAACATCAGCATAGTTGAAGTGTGACAGTACCAAAGTCTTTTTCATCCTTTTAAGCTTAACTTTAACGAAACCACGAGAAGAATATAAGTTATTTGAAACTTAAATTATTAAGTTATAGGTAGTTTCCTAACAGAAGTTAAGCCTTCACTAAGGAGTGTTCCGAAGGATTCTACTTCAAAGACATTCACGTATCTTCTATCCGACGTTTCGGATTCTGTGTGTCCAACCTTTTTTTTTCAATGTCTTTGAAGTAGAATCCTTCGTCACACTTCTTAGTAAAGGCCTAACTTCTGTTAATAGTTTGTCGTTTTTTCCATCGCACTTAGTAACAATAAATTTAGATAAATAATAATCCAGTCAGTGTGTAATTAACTGTCAATTTTGCTAATTTTTTGTTCAAAACATCTTTCTGAACTAGAGAACAATGCCAAGAGTACGTCAACATCAATATTTTCGATGAACAAAAGTTCATCTTATGAATTCACAAAGTCTGTCTGTCTGTCTGTCTGTCTGTCTGTCTGGATGTCCGTAGCTTTTTTCCTGTTGACATTTTTTTTTTAGTGATGAATCCCGATTTTGCTTGTGAGCCTACGATGATAGTAGGAGGATCAGATGAACGCGTGGGGAACATAAAATCATTTTTTTTTTTGGAACGTAACACACTCTTTACACAACGAGTGATAATATGGGTTGCGACAAAGCAGCTCATTTCGACGCTGCCACTTCAACGCCGCCATCTCAACACAGCCACTTCGACGCGAGCTCATCTCTACGCGAGCTTATTTATTAATATTTCGTATAATAAAAACAAAGCCGTTTCAAACAAACAGAAAACACCAAAAACTGCACCAAAAAACTTTTCTCGGACAAGTGTTTCAATAGCTAAGCTATCATCACCGGCGATACCGGTGCAGTTTTTGGTGTTTTCTGTTTGTTAAACAGACGCTGCAGTTTAGTGTTCGATTCCTTTGAAAGCCGTTTCAGACTTATCGGTATTTATATAGACTTTTTGCCTTAAAATTTAGTAACGAATAACCTCCTAAAGTTTGGCTACCTACTTCATTAACATCATGTATGTACAATGCAGAAGAATAAAAACCCTGTTAAAAAAGCCGCAAAAAAAAGTCGACGAAAAGAAAAGCAGAAAAAAGCCAGCGGTAAAAAATCTGTCGGAAAAAAAGCAGAGGAAAAAAATCGCTTAAAGTGGCCAGTAATGTTAGCAATTTTTCTCTCAAAAAAACATCAGCTAGTTACTTCAATCGATTACAGCACGAACATTTTTTAATTGATTTATTAATCTTCGTTATTACCTATACTTTGATTATTTATTATCTTCCATTAAGTTGTCATATTTAATAAATAGAAATAAAGAATCACAGTAATATTTTGGTAAATGCAAATACTGTTGTGATATACATTTTTATACGAATGACCTCTTAAAGTTCGGACACGTACTTAATTAACATCCTGTATGTACAGAGTGGGCCATTTTCGACACTTTTAAAGGAAACTCCTTCATCCAATTGAGATAGGAAAACTGATGTCGGTGTCTAGGCTTATTTTTAATGAGAAACACAATAGCAAAAACCGCATGGCGAAATCCATTGTAGTGTCGGAGATACAGGGTGATTTTCAAATATCTGCATTTTAGAAAAATGTTTCCTGTTGGAAATTTTCAATTTCTGCAAAAACATTGCTTCAGTACTTTTTACGTAGACTCCAATGCCGTTTTCAAAATGAGTATACGGGGTCACGTCAAAAAGTAATCGTATTAAACTTACTTTTTTTAAATAGAACGCCCTGTATATTTTTATCTATTTTATTTCTCTCATAAATGCCCATTATTTTTTATCCGCAACTTTTTATATCCCGGTTTTCAAATTCCGTTTTTTCCGCGTTTTTTCTCTAGATTTGCAACAGATACACTAAAACTTACAGACTATATAGCTAGCAACAGATATACAGGGTGTTTCATTAATCAGTACAGAAAATGAAACTGGAGATTCCTTGCAAAATTTAAAGGGGGGGTTTAACATAAAAAAAATTTCCTTAAAGCCTCCCCTGAAGAGTTAGACAATCTGTAGCAATGCTAGGTAGCGTTAACGGAAATTTGTTCAAAAGAATAAGAGCCTGTATTCAAGAAAATGGTGCCCATTTTGAACACTCTCTGAAATAATATTGTTAATTTAAATTAAAAATGATAGTTAATAATAATATTGTTATTTATGTCAAACTTGCATACGCAACTTATTAATTAAAAATTCTGCAAGTTTGCTTAATTTATTTTTTGGTGAAAAAGTATTGAGTTTACGTGAAATTTTTAAGAGACAAAAAAGTTTTTAATTGAATTGGCCCTCCAAAATCTGAATTTTAAAATTGAAAAAAAATTAGTTAAAAAGTTCTGGTAAAAAACTCTAAGGGGTAGTAAGACTCACCCCTTGCAGAGAACAAGGGTGAATAAAATTATGAAATTATGGAGGCTTCTTGGTAGTAGTATTTGAATGTTTAGATTTCTTTTTTTTATTTCAAGTCATTTCAGAAAAAAATCGATTAATGTGAATTTTTTACACATCTTTAAGGGGCTGTAACTCTTCAGGGGAGGCTTTAAGGAAATTTTATTTTATGTTACCCCCTTTAAATTTTGCAAGGAATCTCCAGTTTCATTTTCTGTACTGATTAATGAAACACCCTGTATAACACTAGCAAAGGATGTTCCTAATATAAATCATATATTAATCACATACATTGTTTGTAGTTGTCGCCAAAATACAAACAGAGAAAAAGAAAAAGAGATGAGCTGTCGTCGAGATGATCTTTCATCAATGCGGCGGTAGCTTCTAAGTGTTCGCGTCGAAAAGTAAGGCGTACCGGGATTGTAATATGTTATGGTAGCAGATAACCCTTGGTTTTCATTGACGGCAACCTAAACGCAGCCTATATTGACAATGAGCTAGAAACCGTTACGCTTCCATTTCTTCAAGGACTGGAAAATCCGCGTTCATGCGGCAAGGGCTGCAATACATTTTTTAGATGAAGCCAACATTGCTTTCCTCCCATGGCCTGCTCGGTCGCCTAATTTGAACATGTATAGGATGCGATCCGTATACGACTGGGTAATTTACAACATACATTTAATCATTACTTTGTTTCATGAAATAGAAGTTTTATGAAAATTTAAATGAAATCATTGAACAAATTGTAACAGTTGCAATTTGAAGTCAGTGTATAAATTGCAATTTCCCCTTCTGAACATGTTTGGTTCAACTTATATGTTGTATTAGTTTAAATACTGACAACCAACGTCAACTGCTGGTAGTGTTATGTATATTATCAATTTTCGATTTAAACGAAAATTCATTAGAAACGCTTAAAATAAATTTATACTTACACAAAATTTAAGGCCGTAGTGTGTAGTATTTTATAATATTTAATAACACATACAACAAAACCATTAACAAATCAACATTTCATCAACAATTAATAAAACAATATAAATACAAATTAATGTTATAATTAAAGTTAAACAAACATTTGGTGTATTCCGTTTTGTTCTAAATAAATAAAGTCAAAACGTAAATTTCCACAATTTATCATATAGATAAGTGCTGTGTAGATGTAATTTTAGAAGTCGAGCGCAATTTGCAATAAGCAAATATGCAAAACAACAACTCGCAGAACCATAAAAATTACAGGCATTCATTTACCATATTTGCAAGTTCATCGAAAGACTTCTGAAAATATAAAATTTCATATTCGACGAAAACGAAGACGGCACATTTGCATTTGAGTGTTTACCTTCAATCACGAAGGTAACTAAATTTCGTACTTAATTCTGTCTATTGGTTTATTTACTTGTATTTTCTTCAATGGTTGGTTCCATGTTAATGTACGGATGTTTCAGTTACCTTATTAAAAGATATCAGTAAAAAGATGTTCTTGTGAGTGCCACCTACTACTTGGAAATGGAACGGTTATTAATGGTTATCGTGATCTATTAATATGTATCAGCAGATGTTTGTCAATCAATCATAGTTACAGCAATGTAGTAGTATTCTATTTAATATAAAACAGAAGAAACCATTCATTCGACATAAATTCCATTTGATTTCAACATAAATGTATTTGAGGAAATATATTATAATTTTCAATATAATCGAGTTTAGCACACGTCAAATAATCTACACATAATAGATTAATATTTAATTAGTTCGTCGTAAAATTCATTAATCAACAACCTGTTGAAATTTAATTATTCCAATGAAAAGTATGGAAAGAATTGTTAAATAAATGACTACCGAAGCAAAATGAGTGTTAACGTATAAAGGGTCATCTTCACGCACAATAGGAAGCGACTAAAACAAATTAGGACCACTTCATTTACCTTGAGAAACTCTAACGTCGTTACCGCAACTGTTATTAAATTCTGATAGCGTACCCTTGTCAAGGGTCACAATGACTTTATTATACACTGTGATGTAACATTTTTTTTAAAACAAATGAAAGCTATTTATATTGAGGATTCCGCATGTTTTTAGGGCTTGTGATTAAATGTTAATAATATTATTAAATTTTAAATACAACACTTCGTTTAAAAATTAATCTCCTACTTTTAAGTGTCGGAATGGATTAAAACCACAATTGTCAGTCTTAGCTTTATAATAATTATTGTTTATGCCTTTTATGCTATATACAGAAGACATATGAACACATTTCAATTAATATGGATTTTAGTAACAGGTAAGTCTACTCAAATTATTACTATATTACGTCAACTTTCACGAGCTGAATAACTAGTACCAATTCTATTTATTACATTATTAATTGGGAAATTGGATTGGAGCAGGTAGATTCAATTGATTGAATTCCAATCCAAGTTTCCACAAAATATTCAGTTTTGGTCAAAATTAAAATGGAACACAATTAGAATATTTAATTTAATTAATTACAGTTATTTTTCTCAAAAATTAACCGATAAATTTACGTCCACACTGTAGGCAGTAATGAAAATATCAGTATGAATGTATGTCTTTCATGAAAATTATTTATTTGACTAATTTCAATCGTGCCTTATTATAATCAAAACGACCAGAGCTTAAAGTATATGATTCTGACTACATCTATTGTATTGATTTTGAGCAATGGTTTACAGAAAGCTGTTTCTATAAAATCTTAAAATAATGGAAAATACAGTTTTGTAATCATTATTAAGCTTAAATTATTTTTTACTTCATAAATCTATGTGTCAGGGTTGAAAAACGTTGTAAATAATTAATATTAAATACTTACACGGGTATTATTACTACCATACTTAATAATAAAACGTCAAAACTGTTTAAATCAGTTTAGTTTAAAGACACGAAGTTAACCATAAATCTAGTCATAAAAATAATAACTGAGTTTATCAACATGTTGCTTAGGCAAACACTATATTAACACGCTATGTATAATTATATGTCATAAGTGATGTGACAGGGTGCTAATTAAGTACTTGTACAAACTTTAAAAGGTGAACCTTTGACTAATTTTAAGATAAAAAGTTCATATGAACATAGGTCCGCTTGGTTTCTGGTGTCCAAAAAACTTTTTATTTGCTTATATTTCTGTTAAGTAACGTTGCAATTAGGCGAAATTAGTGATACTCAAATATTAAGTAGTTGTTTGTTTATGTTAGAGGGCGCGACATGTAGTTTTGTTCCTGAATTTTATTAACCATAACTTAACGTAAATACTAAAGGAGAGGTGGAGGAAGA
Organism: Abscondita cerata; assembly: GCA_030710515.1. Classification (NCBI taxonomy): domain Eukaryota; kingdom Metazoa; phylum Arthropoda; class Insecta; order Coleoptera; family Lampyridae; genus Abscondita; species Abscondita cerata. The sequence continues at coordinate 37,451 of JALBCR010003276.1, read as the reverse complement.
GATGGAGAGAATTACAGCCAGGATGGAATTGGCAATAAAGAAGATAAAGTATAGATTAAGAAAACAAGAATTAGGGAAAAGAAAAGATTGGTGAACGGAGAATGCGAGAAGGGGAAAAAGAATTAAGAAAAGGAAGAAGGAAATGGAAAAAGAAAAGATAGAGATAGATGTATACAAAAGGTTAAAAAGAAAATTTTAAGGAAATGTGTAAAAATAAAGAAGAACATAAAAACAAACCGAGATAAGGATTAGAAAAATTAAAAATGAAGGACAGGTATGGGAATTCATTAATAAAAAGAGGAAAAAAGGAGGAAGGATGGCAGCAAATATAGATGGGGAAAATGGGAAGAACACTGTAAGAAGTTAGTAGGAGAGAGTAAAAACAAGAAATGAAGAAGTTGGAAAAAAAAGGATAAGACACAGAGAGGGTGGAATAGGAAAAGAAGAAATGAAGAGAGCAATAAATAAAGTAAAAAAAAAAAAGCAGAAGGGACGGATGGAATACAAGGAGAACAATGGAGGTACATCGGAGAAGGAATGAGAGAAAAAGTAAGAGAAGTATTCGAGAGAATATGGAAAGGAGAAGGGTATCCAGAAAAATGGATAGTAGGAAGGAAAAAGATATGGGTTTTAGCTTATGCGGATGACATTGTGGCTATAGCGAGAAATGAAGAAGAGATGAGAGGAGTAGTTAAATTTATGAAGAAATACCTAGAAAATAAAAAACTAGCAGCAAATGTCGGGAAAACAAAAATTATGGAATTTAAAAAAGAAAAGAAAGACGAAAGGAGGTGAAATGGTGGTGGGGAGGAGGAGGTAGAGAGAGTAGACAAGTATAGATACTTAGGTTACAACATCAGATATGATAACAAAGATGGAGACCATATAAAAGAGATGAAAATGAAAAGAAATAGAATAGTAGGACAAGTATGGGAGTTAGGGGAAAGGATATTTAGTAAAGATATAGAGAAAAGGAGATGGATGTTTGAAAAGTTGGTAAGAAGTGTGGTACTGTATGGAGCGGAGATTTGGGGTTGGAGGGAATGGCAAGAGCAGGAGAAAATACAGGAGAAATACTGGAAGTGGACGTTAGGACTAGAGAAAGAGACACCGGAGTATATAGTGGAAGAAAAGCTAGAAATAGAAAAAATAAGGATACAAGCAGGAAGAATTGCAGTAAGGTATGAAGAAAAATGGGAAGTAGGAAGGAAAATGAAATACTTTATGAAGTTTGGAGAGATCGAGGCAGAGGTAAAATATGGGGGAGAAGAAAGAAGAAAATACTATGAAAGAGTGGGATACGCGAGAGAAGAGATAAAGAGATTAAGAGAGGGGGGGAGAAAGATGGAAGAGGAAATAATTGCAAGAGATAAAGATACTCAGAAGCAGGAAAGAAGGGCAAAAATAAAGGAAGGAAAATATAACGAGAAATACATAAAAATAATGACAGACAAGACACCAAGGTACATAACAGAAGGAAAAGGAATGAATGAAATAAGAATGATTGCAAGGTTCAGAATGGGTAATGAAGAAAAGGAAAATAAATATTGGATGAGTGATGAGGAGAGAGTTATGCAGGTTGTGTGGCGATGAATGGGAAAATATAATACATATAAAAGAGGGATGCAGGGAAACAAGACATGAGGAAAAGGAATGGAAGTTACTACTAGAGAGAAAGGGGAAGGAAAACAATGGATGAGGGAAGTGTTGGAGAGGGATGGAGGAGAGGAAAAGAAAAATACTGAAAGTTTAGAGAAGAGACGGATGGAAGGTTGAAGAAGGAAACAGGAATTAGTTGAATTATAATTTAATGAAATATTATGTTGTTTTTTTGTTTATTTTTTGATATGGTAAAGGAAAAAACTGAATCTTTTGTTATAGAAATGTTTTAAGACAAAATAAATATTGAATTGAATTGAATTGAATTAACCATAACTTGTTTGTGTTGCATTGTAAATCATTTTAAACTAGGCAAACCTATTCTCCATTTAATTTTACATACAAACAGTACTCTTAGTATTTGTCGCTATAAATAGACATTTTGATTAAAATCGGGTTGAAGTTTTTAAGTTGGACCATTTCCGAGTTTTTGAAAATAAGCAAAACAAATACTTCTTTAACGTCGTGTGCTATGTTGTACTATCACATTACATATCACTATCACCAAATTAGTAAAATTGGATAAAAATAATATTTCGCAAAAATGTGCTACATCTTTCCTCTGCAGCCACAGTACATAGTAGGCGGTGGTCATTTTCAGTAATTATTGCAAATGTTATTAAATAGTTTAGTTTTAGTCTTGTAAACGATCTAAGTTTGTTATCTGATAATATAATCAATAAAAGATACATTTATTCGCTTATTTTTCAAAAACCCGTTTTTATCCAAAATGGCTGCTTTTAGCGACAAATACTAAGAGTACCTTTTGTATGTAAAATTGAAACAAAAGAGTTATCGTTAATTAAATTCAAGAACAACACTGCAATGTGACATCCTCAAACATTAAACAAAAAATAAATTAATATTTGAGTTTCTCGTCATCAATTACCTAGTATCTCGAATTTCGTCCAATTGTCATGTTACTTAACAAAAATATAAGCAAAAAACCAAATAAAATAGTTTCTTTGGACGTCCTGTATCTCAAAAGCCATGTACATACAACCTTTTTATCTTAAAATTAGTTAAGGATTTGGCCGTTTAAAGTTTGTACAAGTACTTAATTAACACCCTGTACAGTTGTGTAATTACCCCAGCACTGTTACTTAAAACACGCAATTTTTTTCTGAAAAGGGTTACAATTTCGCCATTTGTTTAGTTATTTAATATGACTAACTCAAATTCTCGGGGTACATTTAGTAAAAAGTTTGCATTATGGGATCATTTTATTTAGGAACAAAGGAATGGAACTATAAAGTGCAACGTCTATCTGTAACAAAAAAGAAACACCAAAAACTGCACAAAATAAAACTCGTACACATGTCTCGAAAGCTAAGCTATCATGAACACCTAACTGACACAGTACCAGGTCGCTGATGTGTTTTTAGTTTGCTGATGATGACAGCTTAGCTATTAAAACACGTATACCAATATAGTTTTATTGTGCAGTTTTTGGTGTTTTCTTATTTTTATTAAGAACTTTGATCGAAATTTGACTTTGGCTTCAATTTTGCTTTCCATCAAGATAAAATCGTTCAAAAAAATAGTGTGTCACATTTTTGGCCATTTGTTTAGTGGTTCAATGTGATTAACTCAAATCCTCGGTGTACATTTGCTAAAGAGTTCACATTATAGGATTTTTTTATTTTGGAACGGACGAATGAAAGTGTCTATCTGTAACAGAAAACGTCATAAAGAACTGTATTCGTAGACGGGTCTCGAAAGCTGTTATCATGATCAGCTAACTGACACAGTACCAGTTCGCTGATGATGACGTGTTTTCTCATTTTTATTAAGAACTGTAATCGAAATTTGCTTGGGCTTCAATTTTTGCTTTCCATCAATCGAAAATCGATCAAAAAATAGTAGTCATATGATATCTATTTATCCGTTTGCATAAATGATAATTAGTCGTTAACAACCCGTTAACAATTTGTTAGTCAATCAGTGAACATATAATTAAAATTTTAATCAACCAGAAGGACAGTTACCGAACAACAGAGTTAACTAGCCTTTATGCAACCAAACATTAGTCAATAAAAAAAAATCAAAAATTGGGTTACTATGCAAATTCTCAAAATAAAAAAATTCTAAATACAATTTTTAGCCCATAAGCAAAATTTCAGCTTTATAAATTAATTTAGATCTTCTATCCATTTTTTGTAAATTGCAATTGTAAATTAAAATACATTCGCAACGGTATGTTAAGCATAAGGGTCCTTAATAACATAAAATTGCTTAAGATATGTTAAAAAGAAACATTTTGAATATCAAACACAATGGAAGAAATGTAATTTTAAGTTTTAGATTATTTTTAATTTCATAATAAAATACTAAAGTAGTTTGTCGTTAAAAATTAAAAAGGTAGAATAAAGATTTTCTTATTCAAAATTTGACTCCTTGCAATTGAAAGATTTTCAAATGCATTGATTCGTTCCGAAAATTATTTAAGTTCAAAATTACAATACCAAACAATACACAACGGTATAAGAAGTCAGCTTGGACACAGTCTTCAGAATTCCACAAAGAAAAAGTATAAGCTGGAGAGTTCGACACCAGTTGAGAAATTAAGCTCGATTCATATTTACCACCAACAGGGCGTGTCCAGCACATAGAGTGGCAGACCCAAAAACATTATTACATACAAAACATATAGAAGCGTTCATATTTAGCAAAAGTGGACGGAGCGTGTCAGTGTAGACACATACCAGCATTGTGGCCAAAAATGTTTTACTCAATGATATAGGAGTAGTGTAGATACGCCAAACCTAATCAGAAAGTGAACCCGAATGTCTCCAATTAAAAATTAACCTTGAAGCCAGTGGTGTTGCAAAATAATTGAAAAACATAACGAATATGTTTTTAATTCTAGCATCGCACAAATTTAATTACAAATAGACTTAAGCTTAATGACAATTTAAAATATAGTAACTAAACACAAACAAAAAATTATCAACTGATGTCTCCAAACGAAACTTCAATTTGTGACGTAGAAAGTATAAGTAGCGGCTAATCTATCCCACTCCTATATCTATGGTTTTGCTTGTGCTGTCACGTGTCTACGCTTGTCTGTGTGGTCAGTACGGCTAGTATGAATAGACGACAGACAAGATTGGTCTAATGTATTTATTTTCATTTCATTATAATTCCTTTACTAATTCAGATTACTTTGGCACTATGACTAGTGAAAAATCAATCAAATGTGTTCCTCTATGATTTAAATGATCAAAGGTACAGTAACCACCAATTATAGGAAAACTCTCCCTCCTTCGTTCGTTTCACGTTCATCGGATGAACCTCAAACCTCCTTTGCTTTGATTTCATTTCTACATAATCTTCATGCTCTTCTTCTTCTAATAAAATTGCTGTAGGAGCAAGCTCTTCAGTATGTATTGTAAGTATGTAGGTCTGTGATTGATTGTTGTGATTACCGTATAGTATGAGTACTAGTGTTTGTGGCGTGTTTGAGGATCTAATATGAGATGCAAATAGTGGAATTCCACCGCCAAGCAGCTACATGAACTATATTACAATTCCTATGGAACAAAATTTAATTAATTTCTTAATCTCGAGCTGTGCAAGACCTCCAAGAGATGCTAAAGAAAAACGTTGCAAGCATATTTTTCAAAAGAAAAACAAAGTTCGTCCGCCGTAAATGTTAAACAATTATACAAAATGTCAAAATTGTGCGATGAAAACACTCCTGTGGGTCTTCAACAAAACTGTTTCTTAATGTGAACTCGGTTAGCGTGGAGGAGAAGGGTGCAAATGTCTTGTTCATTATTTTAAAGAAAAGACAACCGACATTAATGAAACTACTGGTTGTGTGAAATAGGATCCAGTATTTACCAAATCGCGGTTGTAAAATGACCAGATAGTAAATGGTTGACAGCTGATTTAAAAATTGAGAAATTTATCCCGTCAGGTACCTCTTAGGGGTAAATTAATTGTTTATATATTAGGATAAATTATTTTTAACGCCGATTCCATATTGGCAGGAAGAGAATTCTAAAGGAAAAAGAAAAACACAAGTTAAGTCGGTAATAAAATTTCCATCAATTTTGATTTAATTGAAATCTGTATTACCGACGGCCGTATCTATGTCATTTTCACTTAGATTATTCTCAAACAATAAAATATTTTGATGAATTTGAAAGTTAATTAATTTCTTTTTATTTTATTATTCCTGGTTTTTATTATTTTATTCTCAATTTCTTAGAAAAAATAGTATTTTTACTATACGACATGGATCCCGTTTTTTTTCGTTAGAGAGATTTAATCACTTATAGTAAAATATATTATTATAAACAAGTATGAAGTAGAAATTATGAGCACAACCAATAGTTTACAAGTTCATTAAAATATGGTATCCACAGTCGACGTTGAACAGGCGGCGATCAAACGTCTTGGCTAAACACATGGCGGCGATGAAACAGTCCGACCATGAACCGACGGCAATGAATCAGCGGCACTGAAAGGTCCTAAACCCTTAAAAAACATACATCCAATTCTCATATATGTTAATTTCTCGACAGCACATCTGGGATAATATATTGTAGTTACAAGCTACATCTTGTTTTAGTTTAATTTAGACATGTAGCACCATTTTGTTTCGATGTCTTATGCCCCAGAAGAGAGAGCACTGTACTAATTTTTTTTAAAGATGAAAAGGATAACGCAAGGATACCTACTGGAGGTTTCAAATATAATCCATTATTTTCAAAAACAGGACAAGGTGGTGCTAAGAAACTTAGCCACCTAATGTTATCAGCAACCGACTCTTCTTAACATAGAATCGTGCATCGAAGTCTACTACTTTTTGAAACGGATGGTATAAAAATTGTACTAGTGGGATCAAATGAAATGTCAAAATGGGTAAAAAACAAAATTTATTTATTTCATGCGATTCGAATTATTCGCTAAGAAATATACTTGAAACAACAAAGAGAGGTTACGTTGGGCAAATTTCTGAAATTTTAAACTGTACAACTCAAAATACTTTTAAACTCTCGGGGATTTTGCTAAATGGATTTTCCCACGACAATTGGCCATACTGAATGTTTCGGTGTAACCCTCCAGGAGATTTGAAGTATTGTTTGACTGTTTGTGATAATACCACCACACGTATTAGTAAAGCTATTATAAATAACATAATGATTTGATATCATCAAATAATAGTATATTGTTCAACGAGTGGCGAAAGTAAATTTTTTTTAAACGAGAGAACAATTCACCAAATGAGACGATCTTAAAAAAATGTTTCTGACAAATTCAACACTATACTTTTTCTATGATCCCATAAAAAAAATGTAAAAAATTATTTATTGAATTAAATAAATACAAAGCATTTTCTAAATTCTTTTTAAAATTGACAATATAGTCAAAAACTAACAAATTAGACTCATTAATATTAAATTAAGAATTATTAGAAATATCATTTTTGAACTTTCTTGAAGTAAACAAAGGATACATGTCAAACATAATTTCTTGATTTGATTTACTATAATATTGATACAATATCCGTTAATACCGGGTCCGGCAAAATGTATTACCCATTTTTAACTAGTTATAACACTTTAATTACTTTAATAAAATTAAATAACAATACAAATTTTTAAAGACAAAGTACGGGATATTTTTATTATTTGAAAATAGCGTCTAGCAAATGACCGCCTTCTTGAACAATGCATTTTTCCAAATTTTTGATAAATCTTTGCATTACGGCGCAAAGGATGTGCCTTGGAATAGCAATCACTTCATTTCTTATGTTAGCTTTCAGTTCCTTCTAGGTTTATTTACATAAACTTTACCTTTTAAAAAGCTCAAAAGAAAGAAATCGGGGGCCGAGAGGTCTGGGGACCGTGCAGGCCAAGGGAAGTTACCATTTCTTGAAATTAATCTCTCATGCAAAGTTTCTCTTAGAATAGCCATACTAATTTTTGCAGTGTGACTAGTTGCGCCGTCCTGCTGGAACCAATATTCTCTAAGCTCGTTTTATATTGCTGGTAAAAAGAACATTTGCAGCATTTCTGCAGAGCGTGGAGCCATAACAGTTACCGTCGCACCATTCTTCTCGAAGAAATATGGGCCGACAATTTTGGAAGAGGATATGGCACACCAGGCGGTTACCTTCGAACTATGTAAAAGTCGTTGGTGAATTTCACGAGGATTATCTTCAACCCAATAACGGCAATTTTGTTTGTTGACATCACGCTTAAGGTAAAAATGTGCCTCGTCGCTCATGTAAAGATAATATTTTATACCTTGGTGATTTTCGCTCAAACTCAAGCCTATTAATTTTATCTTGTGCACTTAATTCTTGAACTAAATTTATATTAGTGGAACTTCCGCGTTCTTCCCATTTACGGCACCAGGACATAATGGTCTTACGTTGAGGGCAATGGCGAATGTTAAAATGGCGACGAAATTGTCTTTGAACAACCACAACTGAAGTAAGCTGAATAAATTTGTTAACACAAAACACACGATGTTCTACTTACCATCGCTCCATTTTAACAACTGTCAAAACATATTACAAAATTTCCAAAGCCTACTCGTCAAAAATCCGTATTATCCAAATTAATAAATTTTTATAACCCTTTAAAAATGGATAGTATATTTTGCCGGACCCAGTAAAATGTATACATTTCTCAACGTCTATCAAGTTAGCAAAACAACCTAATAAAATCCAAAATTTGAAGTTTTTTTGCCGTTAATTAGTTGTAGAAAAAAAAGTTACCGCTCTTTGTTTAAAAGTTTTCGGTTGTCTCGCCAACTTGATATCAACTTAGGGAGGCAACTTCCTTAATAATAGCAATTTTAAGAAGCTAAGAAGTAGAGAATTTGCCGCTGTTTTGAAGTTAATTAGTTGTGAGAAAAAAAGTTTTTCCACTCTTAGTGTAAAAAAAAATTTGGTTGTTTCGCCAGCTTGATATCAAATTAAGGAGGCAATTTCCTTAATAATGGCAATATTGATAAACTAAAAAGTAGACTATTTGCCGCCGGTTTGCCGTTAATTAGTAATGGGCAAAAAAGTCGCCTCTTTGTTTAAAAAAATTTTTTGTTGTCTCTCTAATTTGACATCAAGATCAAATTCAAGCAAAAATGCACCAAAAAGGAGCGGAAATTTATATTGCTTACCATAAGGTTGACATAAAATTGAAGCCTCGTGAAACATCATGTCTCTGGTCAATTTCATTTTCAAAAACTCGCCGAGTTTTAACGAAATTCCTCATTGCTCAGGTGGTTGCACTCCAAGAATTAAATCTCTAGCAACCATAACAACCACGAACAGGGAATTTAGAAAAGCTTTAGAAGAAGTTGTTAACAGTCGCGTTGTTTTACCTAACGTTCAATGTAGAAAGGAAAATTGTACACAAATAAAAAAAATTGATAGGTATTATTCTTTTTCATTTGCAACTTACCAAACTGTGGAGGATTATTTAACAATAGATCAAAAGTTCAATTTACAAGATCATTTTTAATTATATTGCTACTCGCTTATACTTTCGGTGTCTATCTACATCTTTTTTAATAGACCATTAATTTTTTCCAATTTTTGTGAAAATATTTTGACTTCGTTCAATAAATTAATTCAACAATATCCTAAATGTTTATTGTAACACATACTGTTCTCATCTCCTTTCAGGAGATTTTTTTGCCATTGGAGTCGACACAGAACAAGAAATCGACATTGAATCCATTCCATAACTATTCGAATGACCCAAAGGAGAAGAAAGTTTCAGGTTTTAATTATGCAAGTGCTACAGCAATGACCCGCGGTTGTGAAAAGAAATACCAATTGAATGGTTTATAACAATTGCAAACCAGAAGCAGATTTATTAAAGAAAATGTGTAAATAGCGTCAGAATTAGTAGGGTATTCGAGAAAAACATAAATCCTATATTCGAACCGTTTTAACATCGTAACGTTTCATTAAATTAAAAACAACATGTTATCATTTACCACTCGACCATAAGGTGAAAAGATAATCATAATTGTAAGAAAATTTTGACAAAATAGCAGATTGAAATTGAACTAAATTGAAACCCTAAGTTGATATTAATTTAGCGAGACAACATAATTTTTTTTTAACAAAGTGCAAAAATCTTTTTCCCACAAGTAACGATAAAACTGCGATAAATTCTTCACTTTTTAGTTTTTCAATATCGGCATTGTAAAGGAAGTTCCTCCTTAATTTGATATCAAGTTAGCAAAACAACCAAAAAATTTTTTAAACCAAAAGTGGCACAACTTTTTTCCTCACAACTAATTAACGGAAAAACAGTTTGACAACTTTTTTGTTTTTTAATGCCGCCACTATTAAAGAAGTTGATATCAAGTTAGCGAAACAACCACATTTTTTTAAACAACTAATTAACGGCAATAAACATGCAAATTATGGATAGGAATACGTTGTCATTTTATGAAGTTGTTTTGCTAACTTGATGGACGTCATTTCTCAAGTCAATGACGTTGAGAAAATTGTTGTCAGTAATTGTTACATAATCATATACCTTTATTGTTATTTTGAAATTTTTTAATTTAAACTTAATGAACTTTTATATAAACTTAAACTAACCACTTTTTGTAATTTTCATTACAAAAGATCATCATGTTAAATTTTGTTAAATTAGTAGGTAGATTTGTGAAGTGAACTAAATTGTTGTGCTGTCAATAGTAATAAATTGGGAAATAATACTCCTCGTTATGTAGTTAAGGATATTAAGGAGATCATTTATTAGTTATCAATCCTTGTCAAAGTAAATAATAGTATCATATGTCAAACATAATTTCTGTTTTCGTTTATCCAATATTTTTTGATTTCTTACTTTTTGAAGACACAACATAAAAAACAATAAAACCAATACTACTGCGTCATTACATCGATATCATATTTTTCATGAGTGACATTCAAATTTAGAACCAGTAGAAATCCACCGTTGCTTATTTTTAACCGTTAAAAGAAGATTCACGCACGAAATATTGTTACCTTACTTCGTGGATATTTTTGGTTTCTATGCTTATATGGAAGTTCCGTATTTATAAATCAAACACCACGATTTGTTGATTATGGTTTTCATTGATAGAAAGTGGGCGTAATTATTTAAAAAAAAAAGGGTTGGTTGAATCTTTTTTGTGTAGAGAGTTCTTAATGTTTCTGTAACGTTCATTAAGTAAGACAATGATAAATATAAAATATATCATTACGGTGGAAACATTCTGGTCTTTCTAAAAGAAAAAGACAGTTTCGCAAAATTTGCGGATTTTTTTAAAAAGTGTTCCATGTGATGTAGTAACGGATCGTTGGTTATGGTTAGTGCAAACGTTTTACGATCATCAAGTCAAAAGGAAAAACAAAATAGGAAAATTGTGATAAGCGACTAACAAAAACATCGCAGTGAGTAGAACCAAACTTTACGATTACGGTTGGGGAATCACGTCTTAAAACAGTTAGAAATTTTGAAAGCTTAGGTTAGGAATTAAGGGGGGATTTATTATTTTTTTCTATTACTTGTATAACATGCGCCTTAAACAAAATTAAGTCCGCGTTTTTGATATTATAAGGCCTTTTGTTCAGCGCGCGTGTTAGATAATTTTAGAATTTGTTTAGTTGTTAAGTTGCGTCAGGGCATGATCGATCAGCCTTTATTTCAGTTATAAAAATTAATTACATGCGTTTTAATTTTTTTTTTGAAGGCAGTTTGAACCTTGTACATCTCTTTGATATAATTTAATATACCAGTTTCGAAACTCTGGTTTGTTCATTGAAATTTATCGAAACATATTTGAGGGAGGAATTTCCTTTTTTTTTACACTTCCTCAGCGAGTTGCGTAAGTTTTTTCTTTAAAAAAGGTAACGCTCTAATTACGATTAATTGAGAGGTACTTAAACATACTTTAACTAATTAGGTAAGTGAGAATTTTATTAGACAACCCCCCCCCCCCCATTCGCGATTTGAGTTAGTTGGTAGTTACATCTTAGGGAAGCTTTGATTTTGAGGATCCGTGTGGAGTAGATAGCTAAGGAGGCGTAAAATCGACGCCATTACCAAAAAAAGAATTTGTTTGTACATGCAGTGCGTATGGTTTGAAAGTATGAGTAGTAGCGACGAGGATGAGGTTGTGATCGCCCAAAGGATTCCTATTGAATTGGTTCACGATGCGAAGGCAGCAATTGACAGTTTTTAAAAACATATTCTTAATTTAAAAACTGGTGCCGGGAAAAAGAAGGTCCAATGAATTACAGAAGATGTAATGCTAGCATACCTACAACAAACATTGATGGAAGTAAAGCCCCCTACACTTTGGTCTACATTCTCGATGTTGAAGAGCACGTTAAAAGTGAAAGAGAATATAAATCCTGGAAAATTTCCAAAATTGATCCCCCTACTTGAAAAGTAAGAGTGTCGACTATCGTGGAAAAAAACCTGCTATTTTGACTAAGGATGACATCGAAAAATTTGTAACTGAAGCAGACGATACAAGTTATTTGTTGATAAAGGTAAAAATCCTTTTAATAAAAACGACCGTCACACTTATTATTATTTAGCAGACAGTTCTGATTTTGCGAGTCTACGGTTCTTGTCGCAGAATGGAACTGACAAACATGTCAGTAGATAATTTAAGAGGATCTGGGACACATATTAGTTGTCAAAGTTGTCGATACCAAAACAAACAGTGATCGCACTTTTACGGTTTCAAAGTACCATGTTCCAAAGTACATGGACCTGGTTCGAAGTACATGTTGTACGGAATGTATATAGTTTAAAAAATTTCCAGATGCCACGATGTAAAAACAACGTTAAAAGAATAATGCCTGAAGCCAAAAATGTTGAAAAAGCTGCTAATGCTGTATTGCAAAAACAGCTCAGTTTAAGCAGGCTAGCACAGACTTTAAAGTTTCAAAATCAACTTTATGTAGACACCTTAAGAGACGCAGAGAATCTAACAGTGAACATTTTGTATGCAATATAGCACAAGACGTTAAGGTAGTCTTTAAGAAAGAACAAGAGGAAGAGCTACTAAAGTACGTTACCATTTGTGCCAAGATGCATTACGGCCTCTCAACTATCGAACTAAGAAAGCTAGCCTATAATTACGCACGTGTAAGTGCCTTTCTTAGGTTACAAGTGTACACATTTTTTAAATAATTACAAGTTCTATCTGCGAAGACATCCATCTGAATCTTTACGTACAGCACAAGCGACAAGTTTAGCAAGGTCGACCGCGTTTAACAAAGCAAATGTTAATTTATTTTTCAAGAAGCTGGAGTAGCTTATGTTACGATATAAATTTACTCCGGATAGGATTTATAAATTAGATGAAACCGGACCAGCCACGCTACACATTCCGGTTCGAGTCATTGAAGAAAGAAGTTAAGCAAGTCGTCCGAGAGATATGTAAATGTGACTTTTAATTTCTTGTGTCAGTGCTATTGGTAATTGCGTGTAATTTTTAAAGAACGTATGCTCAAAGGAGCTCCAGTAGGCAGCGTTGGGAGTGCGAATCCCAGTGGATGGTCCAACTCTACGATTTTTGTCAAATATTTAAACCACTATATAAAACACGCCCATTTTAGTATTCACAACAAATCTCTACTTATAGTCGACAATCATGAGAGCCACTACAGCCTTTAGATAGGCCGTTTTTTGGCCTCTAAAGAAATATTACAACACCGCTTGTTCCTAGTGGCTAATTACAAATCCTGAAAAAACGATGACAATCTATGACATAGCTGAGTGTGTGGTGAAAGCATATTCACAGACATTTACAAAAAAAATATCCAGCCTGGTTTTCCGTTTCTCTAATTTTTGAGGACCATAAATTTCTTAGTTCATATGTTACTGACAGGCCACAAGTTGCCGAAGATCAACAACATTTGTTCGAAACTAATATTTCCTCAAATATTGATGTGAAGTGTGGAGGAATGTCTTCAAAAACAACTAGCATTTCAACTAATCCCAGTTCTTTGTAAGTGTCCAATGTATTAAATACACATAAAAGCCCTGAACAAATTTGCCCATTTCCCAAAGTAGCTGCCAGAAAATTTACAAAAAGGTAAGAAACCAAGACCTGTAGAATTGTTACAGATACCCCCAGAAAAAAAAGGAATTGAAATGATAGCGCTCCTTATAACTACCAAGAATTTCGTTTCCAACAAACGCAAAAAAGCGACTAGGAACGTTGTTGAAAGTAGTTCTGATAAAGAAGAATGCAAAACAGCATCCGACGACTTACTAGATGACGTGGATTTTGCCAATGCAGAGGAGAAAGATTTACCTGAGTCTGACAATAAACCCTGTGTGGGATATTTTATTTTGGCACAAATTGCAACAAAAAAGACAAAACAATACTTTGTTGCTAATGTCGTCGGAGTGAATGACGATAGTTCTTAAGTAAAGCATCTAAGAAAAGGTAAATTTTCTGCCAATTTTTTTTTTTTTAAATGAATCTATCTATGACTTGCCAGACGAAAATGTGTTGATGAAACTAGAAAACTTAAAAACTAGTTAAACCGGCTTTTATTGAAAAACGGTTCCAATGAGCAAGGATCTTCCCTACCGACTGTTTAAAACTTCGTGCACTGAAAAAACTGTGACAAGGCTCTCAGAAAACGTCTTGCTTGCCTATTTATCAGAAAAATCAAAGATAATAAAGCCACCTACACTTTGATTAATTTATTTAATGTTAAAATCGAAAATGTATATGAAACGTAAAAGGGTATGATTAGTATTATATCCTGAAAAAAATTTTTGATTTTTGAATTGTTGGAACCTGTCAACGAGACGAACTCGTTAAAATGACAATCGACGACTAATACCGATAACTCCACAGATTATTTATCGTTCTATAGAAAGTACTGCAACTTACAGCCAAAAAAAAACGACCTTACGTCATTTTTTCATAAATATGTAAAACAAAGTTGCCATAATCAAGCTGTTGGAAAAATTCCCAGAGAGATTGCTACATATTTAAATTTACCGAACTGGTCACTGCTTTAGGCGAACATCAGCTACTTTTTTAAGTAATGGAGGCGCCGATTTAATCCAACTGAAACGTTATGGAGGATGGAGAAGTTGAAGTGTCGCAGAAGGATATACGAATGACCCAATTAACAATAAAATTTACATAGGCCAAAAACTTTTGGGTTCATATTGTCCATCTACATCGGTTGTTGACTCACCAAAAACTGATGTAACTAGCAAGATTTTGAGTGCAACGGCTACATCGATTTTTGAATCATCAATAACAGAAGAAATTTCAATCAATCCATCTTCTGTTTTACTTATTATCGAAAAAACTGAAATCATTAAAAAATGACGAATTTTAAACATATGATGATTAAAATCGGGTAACGGGTCATAGGTTAACAATTTTGTATCAAAATAAAGCAAAAATTAGTCCGCCTAGCTGTTGCTATTAGAGTCAGCTGAATTTCACGTTGTTTTCAAAAATTTGTAAATAAAAATAAAAGTAAGTTTTGATAATGAAAGAAAAATGGTATTGCCTAAACAATCAACATTCCTACGTTTTGACAATAAGGCTGAAAGGAAAGTCACTAATAAGCAAATAAAAACTTTATTCCCAAGGAACAGCTTTGAATGATATTAGAACTAAATTAAATAGGAAGGTTACAATAAATAAACATCAAAATTACGAATTTTTATTGATGAATTTTCAAAAGACCGTGCTATTTAGCTCATTTCTGGTAGTGAGCGCTATGGGCAATAATTTTAGCTGCACTTTGATACCCATTTTTATCACTTGAAAGGGCGAACAGGAATTCGAAAAAAAGCAGTTCACAATGCTAAAACCCGTTTTCAAAATCACCACCCTGTATAGTCACTACATTAATTAGACGTAAAACCGACAAAATAATAAAGAAGGCCCCAAAATTGCAGCATGGGCAAGTTTTGCGTTAAGTCAAGGTTAACGGAACTTAACTTCATAAAGCGTTAACATTTTGTCGGTTTTCATCGTTTTATTTTATGAGAAATGTGGTATTACTAAAAAAAAGAACTTCATCCAATTAATGTAGTGACTTGATACTGATACTCGAGTGTGCGAAACCGGTTCTCTAAAATGTTATTAAACTAAACGGTAAGGAGCACTCATCGTTTTATTTACTACTATATAATTATTTAAAAAGCAGTTATTTTTTATTGATTTACTTTCGTGGCAGGTGATTTTAATAGCCGAGTTGGAGAACAAGATAATAAAGTAGTAGGAAAATTTGGTGAGAAATTTAGAAATAATAATGGTACTAGACTCTTAGAATTCTGTACTTTACAAAACATGATTATAATCAATACATGGTATGAGCCAAGTAGAAAGGAAAAATCAATAATCGATTACACGTTAGTAGGAACAAACACTAGAAGGAAAATTAAAGATTCAAAGTTAGAAGAGGACCTGAAATAAATAGTGACCACTATATGTTAATAACAGAAATAATAGATGATGAACATGAAAGTAATAATAATAACAATGAGACTGGGAAAAGATAGAATTTCAAACAATGAAAACATACAAGTTAAAGCAAGTAGAAGTAGAAAATGAGTTTGCTAAAACAGTGACTAAAAAACTAACAATACTTAATACTAATGAAAAATCAGAAAAAGAATTATGGATGTTATTCAAAGAGTCACTAACGAAAGCTGCGGAAGAAGTTTGTGGAGGAACAAAAATACGAGTACAAAAAAGCAAACAGCATGGTGGACAGAAGAAATAAAAAACGAAGTTAAAAAAAAGCAGCATGGAAGAGGTACTTATTAATAGAACTACTAAAACTTATGAAGACTACAAGAATCGGAGGAAACGCGTAAAAGATTTCGTAATTAAGTCCAAAAAGAAATGTTGAGAACACTTTGGTCTAACAGTGGAACCAAAAAGCAAAGAAAATCAAAAACTTTTTTACAAAGTAGTTAAATCCATAAGAAAAGAGAAAAAGGCAGAAAAAGGAAAAACACTAACGAGTGATAGCAAGATTATGAACAGATGGAAAGAACACTTTCAAGAATTGCTGAACAATGAAGTAGACGACAAAAGAGAAAAAGAAACATTACTAATTCTTACAGAAGTACAAGAAGAAGACGAAATTAAATGGGAGGAATTAATTGAGGCAATCAAATGGCTGAAAAATGGGAAATCACCTAGGGTAGACAGAATAACGACTGATATGATCAAAAAAATGGGAGACAAAGGAAATGAAGTACTTTTAGAAATTTTTAATAGAATATGGAAAAGAGAAAGGATCCCAAGGGATTGGGAGATAGCTCTGATTATGCCAGTACACAAGAAAGGTGACAGTAACGATTGTAATAGTTACAGAGGAATTTCTTTACTGTGTATAGCCCTAAAAACCCTAGAAAAAATATTAGATACTCGATTAAGACAACAAGTCGAATCAACCTTGAATGAAGCGGAGAGTGGTTTCCGAAAAGGGAGAAGCACAAACGACCATATATTTACTGTCAAACAAATGATTGATAAAACACTAGTACAAGAAGGAACACTATCCATAGCGTTCATAGACTTAGTAAAGGCGTTCGACAAAGTATCACGGGAAAAATTATGGAATTCCTTAATCAACAAGCACATAAAGCAGCAGCTGATACGAGCTATCCAACACCTCTACTTTAACAGTGTGAATATAGTCATTTGTAGAAATAAAATGTCCGATCCATTTACTGCAAAAGAAGGCCTTCGACAGGGTGGATGCTTGAGTCCGTTGTTATTTATCATATATATATAGATGACATAATTAGTAAATGTACTAACTTAGTAAAAAAAAACAATGTAGGATATTTAAACATTGAAACTATAAAAGTATCGGAGGGAGCATTTGCTGACGATATAATCGTAATTGCACCAAACGGCAAAGATTTGAAGAACAGCCTGGAAATTTGGAATTACACATTAAAAGAATACCAAATGGAAATGAATAAAGAAAAAACGAAAGTTATGGGAAAACAGTCTGAATTGATAATATAAAGTTACACCAGGTGAATTCCTATGTATACCTGGGAATAGAAGTTGAAAGTAATGGTGGGCAAGACATAGAAATAAATAACAGAATAGAAAGTGCAATTAAAACATACTATGCCATAAATAAGACTATAATCAATAAAAAGAAGTTACTCAAAAACAAAAATGAATGTGTACAAAACCATTTACAGACCGATTTTGACATATGGCTGCGAAACATGGGTTTTAACTGACAAACAGAAAATCAAATTAAAAGCAGCAGAAAAGAAATTCTTACGAAGAGTAAGAGGAGTCACAAAGAAACATAAATTTAAAAATAACCCAGATAAGACAAGATCTAAATATTCAACCTCTAATAGAATACATACAGCAAAGGCAACTCAGTTGGTGGGGACACCTACAAAGGATAAATCCAGAACGACAAGTTAAGCAAGTGTGGGAAGCTAAAACTATAAAAATGAAGAAAAAAGGACGACCTAAAAAGACTTGGAACCGCGGGATAGAAGAAATATTAAGTAATAAAGGACTGACATGGACAGATGCAAAAAATAAGGAAAGAAACAAAAAGGAGTAGAGAAACGTAGTGTAGAGTGAGAATTAAGTTGTATAAAAAAAAAAGAAATAGTATTTTATTTAGTTGTATTATTTTATGTAGTGATGCCATACACCACTAGTATGTGGTAAAATGGTTTAATAATGATTATATATATATATATATATATATACTTTCGTGACCAAACATAAAAGCTCTCGCAAAACTGTTAGTAGTCAAAAAACAATGTCTTTGTTAATTGCCGCTTTTGACAATTTAAATTTTGTTTGCATATAATTTTTCCTTAAATGAGGCATTTCTATCTGAATCTGACCGTACTGTGTATGATTTTAAAAGAATGTTTTGATCATATTGATTTCTTGTTCAATTCGGAATTAATTTGGGTAAAATAAAAATGTATATCTCCGCTCAGATTAATACCAATAAGTGAAAGATGTGTCTTAACATCAGGACCGATTGTTTCGCAGTTGAAGTTTATCACTATGATGACGATATTGTGAATAACAATCAATTACCTGTTACAGTGATCTGTTGACATTTGTAGTTATTAATAGCAATGTTTGTAGACAAAACGAAATTAAAAAATTTTTTTTACTTTTTTTTCTTTAAAAACTTAAAAGTAAAACTGAAAAGTCACTATTCATTTTTCCAAAATGCTAATATTGATTTGATTGAGATACTGTACTATACTTGCTTAAAAAAAAGACGTACATTTTATATTGTTCAATATTTTCTCATATTATAATCAAGTTTTAAAGATTCTTGGTTGCGTAATAAAAACTGGTAGACGACAATTTATAATAGTACTTAAAGATTATAGTTAAAACTGACTGAAACCGAAGCCGTTTCTTATTCCACAATAACACGTTTTATCAAATGGTCCACGTATAGTATACAAAACCATGTTGGTATCGCGTCTTCACAGTATTTTAAAATTTAGAGCCATTTTCAAAGCACGTATTGTTGATGACCCTTGGATTCCAATGTACTGCATATTTGCTAAATTAAGAAATCGTTTGATTCTGTCATTTTTGATTGATGTATTCTACAGGTACCTATACTACATTTTCGACAGCAAACCCTTTTGTTATTTATACATGATTTCAAGACAAATTATTATTTACCTTTGACAAATTGTTCTCGTTTTGATAATACAAATGATTAATTATAGAAAACAGAACATACTTAATTTAGTGTATGTACAATCAATCATTGAAAATTATTTCTGTCCGAATATTTTTATTAATAAACCAGCTAGAAAACATTCTATAATTGAATATTAAATAAAATAAAATTGTCACGCCAAGCTTTTAACGTTATTGTTTTAATGGTGGTGGGGAATTTAGTGGAAATGATAAACATGCACAAGGTGGCAGATATAAGCAACATACATTTAGACTAGCTAGCGACCTTTGTTAATATTCCTTTCAATTATAGTTTCTATGGTGCTTGTGATGGACATACACTTTCTTCTACCACAATTAACTAATATTAACAAATAGTGTGTATGATCACGTATTATTCTGAAAAAATAAATAATTTCTTGATAAATGCGCAAATGAAAAAAAATTAGTGCTTATGTTAGAAATAAGAATTGCTGTAAAAATATAATTTAAAAATTTGAATTTTATTAAAATAATTTTAAAATAATTTAATAAGTAGAATTAGGTTAATAATAATAGCAATTTTACCAAATAGATAGTTAATGATTTGGAATAATCGAGGCAAAATTGTAATTATAATTAAATGCTTTTTTCTACTCCGTTGTCTGAAATATTGGTAAAGATAGTCAACCTTATGGGATTATGCGACCCCGAAATTTGTTCTAAACATCAGAGGTCGGTAGTATCGCTTTGTGCTAAGAAAATACGTCAATTGTATTGTAGAATTTACAGAACAGTATTGCCGATAAATGTGAAATAGAAAACTGTAATTTTGCTGATAGTTTATGCTAAGGCACGACATTGTTGCCAATGCATCATGCCGTTGATTGAAATATTGGTGCATTGAGTCAATGTTGACAAACAAACAAAACATGCGTTCTACAATATACAAGAATTTATTGATTTTTGTCGACGTACTAATTAAATGTGTGTCCTTTGTTATATATTTTTTTCTATTGTCTGTTAATTGTTCAATGTAATAATATTTATTTGTATCTTTCTTACGTAAGGTTATAACAATGGTTATACCATCATGACAAACACATATATGTACAAAGATTGTATACATACACATGTGAATAAAGTTTATTATTATGAAAAAACCTGCAGATTTAAAAGTATTAATTTCGTAAAGAAATCGTTGAAAAACGTTCTCCCAAAAAACAATTTCTTTAAATACTTTTGAAAATTCCATACTCATATATTTATTACATTAACATCGTTTATCCGTTGAAAATGTTTTAAAATCTATTAGGCTTACGCAAGTAAATTTCTAAATTTTGGTCATTGAAATTAAAATTTTTAACATAGAAACGCTATCCCTTTTATGTTGGAACGAATGTTGAATTTTCTTATATTACAATCTAACGTACTCAACTGTTTGCATCTAAACAATATTATAACAAGCCTACTCATTTACTAAAGGTGTTGCTAAAAGTATGCAATTGTAGAATTTCTGACTAAGCCGATAAGGAATGTGACTCATAAACGATAATCCGAAGACTCCTCGTAATACATTTGTTTCAATATCAACTTTAGGTGTACTTATATTTTATGATAATTTTTAAATTTTTTTTTTTTTTTTTTTTTTTTTTAAATCTTTTTAAAACAGATTATGGTTTATTGAAAAATTAAACTCCGTATAAAAATGTCTCAACAGCAGTGTGAATTCATGGTTCAGAGAATGCGACACTCATAAACTGTTAATTATCGATCAGTTGGTTAAAATAAAACTATATCGAACCTTAAAGTGGGAGGCTAATAAACATATTTCTAATAGCTATAATTACAGTGATGTCACAAAACCACACCGTAAAATAAGAATATTATCTGCATAAATAAGTGTAAATGTTTGATATGTTTTATGTATAGCATTGTATTAGGTACGTTATTATTTATGTGTAAATTGTTTGTAAATTATTACTATTATTTTAGATCAGTTGGAATTGTAATTTTGAAACAATGTTTATAATTAATGAGCTATTTTTACTTTAATTAAACTATTTTAATTCGAAACCATGATATTTTGATACAGTTTCAAAGAGTAAAATCCTAACTTTTATCTCTACTAACAGATAACAAAGTGTCACTTTTCGTAAATTATTTTTTTCCTCGGGAAAAAGTGAGTACTATTTTTAACACCAAATTTCCTCAATAATTTTCTAATTCTATTGTAATATGATTTTTCAATATTAAATCGTCATTTATTTCGTCACAGAAAAGAATAGTGTATTATACACGTATTATCCGCACCGCGTCGGGAGACAACACACCTCAAGCTAAAATCTAGTACTTTTATTTTTAGAAGTAATAGGAATAGGTTTTATTACCAAGTGAATTTAAATTTGAAGGTCTAGTGGAACCCACTTTCCCTAAAAACACGGTAACTTGTTGCCTTTTGAATTGAAAAATTTGAAAACCAATTTTTATTTAAAATCCTTTTCAACTGAACACGTAAAACAAGTAGATACAAAACCAATAATTTTGCGTTTCTGAACTCTAGTGGTATTTCTCCCAGTATGTTCTACTTTATTCCTAACGAAGTTATTAAATGACAAACAAATGTCAACATTATTATTTGCAAGTTAAAAATAAAGTGCAAGCATAATTTGTAAAATAATTGTTTCTTATTTATCTAACACCGACCAAACCAAACTGTTTTAACAAATAACGCTTCGCATGTATTTTAGTAAATTATTAAAAAACATTGTCATTAAAATCCAAGATATGTATCATCAATGGTATTATTCATAAATGAAAAATTCGTCACTTTTAATTACTAGTTAATACGTTTACTAAATATTTGAAAACGTTGCAACATTGTATTGACAAAAGTAAATTTTACGGATTGTATGTTGCGCCATTTTTACAACGGTGGAATAAATTGAACTATTCTATTTCAAGAATCGTACACATTATAACTTAGCGCTTCAGTACAGGTGAAAAAGTAAACAAAAACGCAACCCAACATGCATATGTGAATTGCATCCGTGATACAAGCAAATACAAGCGGTTGACTATCTTTACCAATATTTCAATCAACGGTAGTTTTAAGATATTTTTATTTGTTGTTTTATACAGAGTGTGTTTTTTGTTGTTTGTGTTAATTTGTTTTTTTGAATTTTTGTTTTTTATTTTTGTTATATTATAATTTATTTTTTTTATTTTATTTTTTTTTTGTTTTTTTTTTTCTTTTGTTGTTTTTTTGGGTGGTTCGGGTTGTTGTTTTTTTTTTTGTGGTTGGTTTTTTTTTTTTTTTTTGTTTTTTTTATTTTTTGCTTTTATTTAATTTTTTTTTTTTTTTGTTTTTTATATTTTCTTCCTTTTTTTTTTTAATTTTATTTTAATTAATTTATTTTTTGTTGTATAATTTTTTTAAATTCTTTTTTTTTTTTTTTATTAATAAAAATTAATTATTTTTGTTTTTTTTATTATAAGTTTTTTTTTTTTTTTTTTGTGGTGTAGTTTTTTTTTTGTTTTTTTTTTTTTTTCCTTTTTTTTTTCAAAATAATAATATAATAATTAATAATAATAAGATGTTTTTTTTTTTAATAGTTATTTAATATTTTTTATTAAGTTGTTTCATAAATTTTTTTTTGATGGATTAATATAATAATTAACTATTCTCTTATTTCATACGGTTTATTACAAGTCGTCGTCATGGAAACTAAGATAAATATTATAGGTGCCACAATAAATTAATTCTAACGTCAAATCAATTGGTTCATCACTTCTCCGATTATTGAAAAACAAAAATTTAAGGCCCGCTGGCTCAGTTGCTAAGGTGGGTGACTTTAAATATTTATGTTAGGGTTCAAATCTCAGTGCCGGTATTCTTTTTTTCTTTTTTTGTGTTTTTCTTAGTAAATTTATTGAAAGAAGGGTAAAAATATTCTTATCAATATATTTTGTAATTTATACAAATTATTAATATTAGGTATTAATTGTATGTGTAGAATAAGTATATGGGTATAAATTAGTACGAGTGAGTTAAAGAGAATATTGCTTTTTTTTGTATGTAATAACTATTATTTATAATTAAACTAACCTTATGATTATGTTAGGGAAGGTAATAAGTATTTTTTAACCATCCCTATAATTATCAATTATTGTTTAATTTTATGTTAAAGTATTTCAAATATAAGTTTCTCGTGGAAATACCACAAAATTGTTGATTTTGGCAACTGAAAAATTTTAAAAACTTCCTAATTAATTGACTTAACACGGAAATCAAAAATTCTTAAAACGTTACTGTGTCAATTGCATATTGAAGATTCTTTCGGTTAGCAGGCAAAATTTCGTAAATTTTTATTTGATTAATTGTTTCTCTTTTCTTACTTACCCATAAGAAAAGTATCTAAGATATTACTTTGAGATGTTGTAAAAATAAATAAGTACAAATATGCAATATCTAGTGTATTGTCAAAATGTCAAAACAAACTAGAAATGATAAATACTCACGTATTAGGAAACTTAAGAAGGTGTTACTGATTAATACGCATTACATCTAGTAAACATGAGATGCCAATTTTTTGTCAGTTGACATGTCAGATTAGACAGTTAGGAAGTAAGTAGCAGTGGAATTAATATTCGACATGTTTTGTGTTTCAACTCGTGATTCTCGATAATCAGGATTTCCCTCCTCGTAGTATATACTTGATAATCTTACCTGAAACAAAAAAAAACAGAATTAACATTATTAGTACGACCTCCTAAATTACTGTAAATTTTGTATAAAATTAGGTATGAGCAATTGTAGGAATGCCAATTGTTAAAAGGATCTTCATTTCACACACAAATCTCCCTTATTATTCGAGTTGACCTATCGATGAAAAGATAATGATATAAATGTAAGGTAAAATTCGAGGTAAAATTATATAAATAAATGCGGCTAGGCTAGATTTGTTACCCTCTCTGATAAATATATAGGCTTCTTGCAGACAATACAGTAAGCTTACACAAAGTCGTGAAACACCATTAGATCATCATTTAAAAGCCCAGCAAATACATCAAATAAATCAAAAATATTTCAAAGCAATCCCAAAATTAATACATGATTGCGAAAAATCATCGCCAGTAAAATTCCAAGAAACCATGCGGATCGTAAATATTTTACAAGAAAGTGAGGCTATGTAACAATATCAACTCCGTTAGAATCTTTTCAAAAACTAACCGTACTATCTTGAATGAACATATTTTTCAATTCTTGATAGTGATATTTATTCCTATTCTATTATTGTTCTTTAAGTTTGAAATTATAGAAATTGTATCTGCTAAACAGTGTCATCTTTAGTTGTTTATTTTTCAAAAAACCTTAACAAACTACTTTAATTGTTTGTTTTATTACCTAAAAAAATTTGATTAATAACAACAAATTGATGATACGTGTCGTATACAAGGTCCTGCATTAGTACGTCGTTCTTTCCTAGTTGCTAGCCCATTGGAAATAAACAAAAAAAATTTATACTAAACGTAATTGGCTTAAAAAGATCTACTTTGTAAGATTATTTTTAACAATACAAGGGTGTCCCATTTTTACGGGATGCCAAAAAACATGTTTTTTGTAATGGAACACCCTGTATCTTTCAAGATGTTCTGGGGTAGTTTCTCAACCTTTACATAGCCATTTAATTATTTTTTTTAATTTGCTGCCAGTATTGCCAACTTATAATTGTTTTTCTGAAAAATTGCCCGTAAACAGGGTTCACTTTAAAATATCATAGCAACTTTGTTTAGCAAATTTAATTAACAAACTAATTTTAGCACCGACGTTAGACCCGATGAAGTTAGTTAGAAATTTAGATTGTGTGCTACGGGGTCTTCTAAAGGCAAATTTCTTAAAACTCAAAAGGTCATAACTCATTTTTTTCAAATGAAATGACATTTGTTTTATTTTGCTATAAGATAGCATTTTTCTTCTCGTTGATATTTACTGAAGGTGTCCTATGCCTAAACTCCGTAGTTTTGAGATATTTAATAGTTACGAGAAAAACAATTTTAATTACAATAAGTTTTGCGACACCTATTGTAATATATTTTTGACACGGTTGGTGGAATAGTTATTTACCTAACGAGTTCGGAAAATTTCTTCTAGAAAAATTAGTTTTTGTAACGAGTAACTGTAGTAATAATTTATAAATAAATAAATTCACAGCTGCTTAGTTTTTTTGTGTTTACAAGAAATTTGCGTTGGTAGCATTGTCCCGTTGATTGATTGACAATTTGCTTTGCGTTGTCAACTTATACCAACCTAACAAAATTTCCCCATTCCCTCGGAAACTAAAAAACACCGCGGTGCGGGAAATCGAACTTCCCGTGTATCGAGAATAACCGGGAAATCAGTAATCCTAGGCTATGAGTACAAAAAATAAATTGCATACTAGCAGATGCCATATGACGGCGTCCAAAAAAATATCGCCTCTTAACATTCTTTGCAAGAAGATATCTCGATGAAATATTTCGAATCATTGGATTGGCAGGAATATACCCACCAGCTAACCGGCTAGATCACTTGATCTGACAAAACTAGACTTTTTTAGGGATATGTAAAAGAAATGGTGTATAACGATCCACCAACAACACCAATAAATATGCAGCAAAGAATAGTGGACTCGTTTGCAAGCATCGCACCTCAAATCTTGAAGACACTTGAAACACTTGTTTGTAGTCATTTCTTCAAATTTGTTTCTTTTTACAATTTTTTTTTAATATATTCAATTATTTTTTTGGGTAAATAGATAATTAATAAAAAAAATCCTTAAGTTATCCAAACCCCAAAGTGACACTATATCATCGCCATTGCTCTCTTGGGTGTATAAAAACGTAATTAAAATTGTTATTTTAACTATTAAATATCTCCAAAGTTATGGGGCTTAGCTATAGGATACCTTTATAGTAGGTTGTGTACGCGATATTTACATAAACAATCCGGCAAATTATGATTAAAGCAAGCCGCTTTGCAGAGTTGTTCTAGACCCCTATTAGAACGATTTTGCCCGACGCACACAAAAAATTGTCCGTGCAAGAAAGAATGGCGGCTATTTTAAAATGGCGTCCACCGGTATACGTTAAACCGGATTTCTCATTAACTATCCAACCGATATTGTCAAATGACGGTTCGTATGAAAGGTATTTACGAGCTCTACAACAAGACATTTTAGCGTAGAAGCTTTAGTTTTCAAGAAATATGCAAATATATGTAAATATAGTGCACTGGGCATCTGCAATTGTGCATGTATCCATTATTTCTAGGTATTATAGGTAACATTATGCTATGGTCTCATTTTTAGCAGAAAATTAAATGTCTGACCTTTGCTTACTAATTTATATCTGGTGGAGACGCTAAAAATGTTTTCAAAGGAATTGCGTATAGGATACACAAAGGCATGTTTTCCACTCGGTCAACTATTGTGATTAATTTTCTGCTTACATGTAACTTAAGAAACAGATAAGTAAAGCTATCTGTTTCTTAGGTTACATGTATTTGGTAAATACAAAATACACGTAACTTAGGAAACATAAACTATCACAAGCAACGGTTTAACCATAGACATAGGATTATGACGTCACGATCCTGTTTTGAGATACGGGTACTTTGATGACGCTGTGTGGTGCTGATATTTAAGAGCGCCAATCACCAAGGCGCATACATACAGGTTTACGTTCACGGTATATGTATGCGCTTTGGTGATTGGTTTCTACCCAGATGACGCTGTGTGGTAGTAGAGTGACTTAGGACGCCAATCACTAAAGCGCATACATACACCGTGAACGTAAACCTATATGTATGCGTTTTGGTGATTGGCGCTCTTAAATATCAGCACCACACAGCGTCATCAAAGCTGTCTCTACTATAATTCAAGGTCTTTGGGCTTAACCCTTGGAATGGTTTAAATGGTGTAACGAAACAAGTTTTAATGCAAAAATGGAGAAACGGAAATCGCATTTGGTAGTGGCATCTGCCGTCTCTTTAGATTCGAAGAAGTCCACCCAAATGAAAAATTGACAATTAACAGAATTGTTCAGCAATGTAATCGAACAAACGGCAATTACATTAAGCGACGTCAATCGTACAACACGTTCATCATCAGTTTCCGTTAACGTTAAAGATGCAATCTGCTTTTTCTGTAGTAAAGAAGGTACACGGAAAAAGCCACTTCACAATGTCCGAACATTTGAGCTTTATTTCAAACTAAAAAATATGCAACTTTGCTGTGTGATTCTCAACTTCTGGCTGTCCTTAGTTCAGAGATTTGGTGGCACAAAAGGCAAACATCACAGTGCTTGCTTAGTTAACTTTACTAATAGGTGCAGGCCTAAGGACGATGAGAACTTTGAGTATACTGTATGTGAGGGGATGGCTTTGCCGATCTTTGCGAACACATACGACTTAAACTTGAAAACAAAACGAAAGACTATATCTTCAAGATGGGTAACCTTACAAGAATGTACAGAGAACGGTTATCTCAGCTTCTTGATACTGCAGTAAATGATCTACCTGAAACACATAGCACAAGGCTGCGGGAAAAATTCTGCTTGAGTTTCCACAACTACGGGCTGATAAACCAGGTACATAAATCGAGGTAATAATTTTCCAATTATTATTAATTTTACTCTTTTATTTTAGGAAAGGAGTATATATTAATTTGCGACTCAACTAATCTGGTAAACTATTCGTTCCCTGAAGATTTCGACGCAGATGCAGTAGCGTTTCTGAGATTTGCAAATACCTTAAGGAAATCCATCTCTCGTACCACGGTAAAGTTTATGGAAAATTTAGTATGGCACCGCTATTCCGAAAGACTGTAGGGCGACAAAACCTGCCTTAACTATAGCCCAGCTGATGGTTTTGAATCACAACGAAAGATCTCCAGAGGGAAACTTTGTTCGAAACAAAAGAAACATGAACCACCACTTCCCGTTTACATGGCTTTGGCAGAATATGGAAGGACTCGCAGTAGTGTTGCATTTGACGAAATGCATCGTTTTGGCCTTTCGATTTCCTACAGTCAATTGATCGAAATATTATCAGCCTTGAGCCACATGGTGATTAAACGTGCAGAGGAAGAAGCAATTTTATGTCCTGCTCAACTGAAGAAGGGATTTTACGATCGCAGCATACGACAACCTGGACCACAATCCTAGTAGCGTTACGTCACAGGGTTCCTTCCATGGCACATCTATTTCAATTTTTCAGACACCGACTATACAGAATATGGGAAGTACCACAATTTTAGTACATATTGAGTCTCATACTGTAATATAAATTCATATACTACTCGAAATGTTAACAATGTAGCGGTATGCATATGACAATATTGCATTATTTTAAGGAGAATCGCGTTCCTTTGCTACAACGTACAGTGACATAAACGGCAAAACGTACAGAACACCTAGGCTTCCCGAGGATTTTGGAGTAGTTAGAGCTATAGTGTTACCCAAGAAGGAACCTATTACACCAGCATCTGATCCCTTGGTGGCGGAAGAACTACGACGGCCAGGTAATATAATAATATTAATCGTCGAATACTGAATTTATTGTACATAACTACAGATAGCCGAATATTGTAATTTTCAGGAAATCCTGTTGATGACTGGAAAATGGAGAAAGATTGGCTGGAGCACGTCCGTCAGACAGTATCGTCAGATTCAGCAATGGACGTATCGTGGGCGGCCTTCACGCAAGTAGGCTAAGTCACATACCTAAGATTCCAAGAGCACAAATGCACTGCTGCCGCTTTTTACGAGAAATCCGACACCCTGCAATGGTTCGTCATGGAATGTGGATCACCCTCAGCATCACCAAATTTTAAACAAGGATCAATTACCCGTTATGTGCGTAGACCAGCCTCTATTTGTAGTAGCTAAACTAGTACAATGGAATTGGCCAGACATTTTCGGAGAAGACAAGTTTTTCGTATTTTTTGCCCCGTTCCACGTCGAACAGGGATTTTTGCCAGTAATTGGAGAACTTCTACTGGAATCGGGCTTGATTGGCATAATCACGAATTCAGGAATAGAGAGTGCAGGATCAGCAGAAGCAGATATGAAGGTTACTCACGTCACTAAAGCTAGGGCGACTCATCAGGTAACCGCTGCAGTGCTATTTAGCCTTTTACGAGATGCTTATGAAGCTGAAAGCAATGGGTCATCTTTAGAAACTTGGATTAAAGAAAATTTCGATAGTTCTCCGACATTCTACTTTTGGCTGCTGGTGTTAAACCTGAAGTTTTACTGCTGTCGATGGTTCGTGCTCTTAGGACGGGATGTTTCACAGATTACTTCGAGTCTTTGAAGCTGATGATGCCGTATTTTTTCATCTTCGACCACTACCACTACGCACGGTGGCTAACCGTACATCTAAGAGATCTAGCCGAATTGGAAACGAAAGCACCTCAGTTACACTCCGAGTTTATGAACGGGAATTTCGTTGTGCGTAAATCTACCAGACCATTTTCTGCAATTGCTATCGATCAGGCTCACGAGCAAAATAACGCTGTTATTAAAGGTAAAGGCGGTGCTGTAGGGCTTACACAAGATCCGGCTTCTTTCCACAAATGGTCCCTTTCAGGCCCAGAAGTAACAAAACTATTGCAGGAGTTTCTTGGGAGGAAGAAGATGTTCACCACCCGAACCTTCATAATGAGCAGTATCCGTCACTCCAAAACAAATTTAAGGAAAAATGCACGAAGCTTAAAGAAAGTTTCTTAGAATATGGTAATCCATTCCTTGAATTTGGTTCTGATCTCCTTACTCTAGACACAGGAGTTGTTGTTTGCGAATCCGGTGTTACCACGTTACGCTCTTTAAAGACGAATGGAAATGCTCTGTACGATAAATTTGTACAGGAGAGATTGATCGACAAGTCTAAGTCTCTTTTCGAAGCTATACCAAGGAACAACATAAAAATCTTTGCTTCTCCAAAGATTAGGCGGAAAGGCAGTACGACAATCAAGTCCATAAAACTGGACCTACAGCTGTTTTCCAGACTCTTTGTCATTACCCTAAATCGAGAAATGGACCTCAACAAATTTTTCGCACACGAAAATCAGGCTTTTCCACCATCGTTGTCAGATGATGGTAATCTTCGTTCAGGTGACAAGTCGGCTTTGCTTCACATCCTGGAAAACCTGGTGGAACCTTGCGCAGAACCGAAATCATGTGAAGGGATGGTGTATGATGGAGCCGTAGTTGTTCACTGCACACCACCACGAAATGCAAAACATTTCAAGAATACTATAATCTGGACTTTAAAGTCTACATTAAAAACAAGCAGAATACGTGAAGGCAAAGAGAGTAGACATTGTTTGGGACACGTACTCTGCAAGTAGCTTAAAAGGCACTGTTCGTAATTCCAGAGGTATCGGAACTCGTAGACAGGTAAATTTTAGACATATTATAATGTACTTATAGTGCTGTACTTTAGTTGTCACTTTAATGTTTTTCAGGTTGCTGCAGAACGACCTCTTCCAAAGAATTGGCCAGATTTCAGGAATACTGAAAACAAAAAAGAGCTGTTCCGTTTTCTGGGGCAAAATGTTCTAGAGGACATTGCTGACGGTATTCACTTTGTCGGAAACGTTGACAACAAAATTGTATCTTCAAACCAGGAAAGCACGTCTCTGCATGAAGTTTCGTTTTCATCAGCCGAGGAAGCAGATGGTCGTATTATTCTGCATATTAACGATATGGTACATCATGGAGCAAAGCTGGTCATCGTTCGACAATAGACACAGATGTAGTCGTTCTGGCGATATCATACTACGCTACTTTTAAAGCTTTAGGACTGTCTGAATTGTGGATTTTATTCGGCTCTGGAAAACACATTCGATACATACCTATCCACAGAATTGCCGATTTCTTGGGGAAGAGAAGTCCACGGCACTTAGAGGTTTCCATTCATTCACAGGCTGCGATACCGTGTCATTCTTTCACACGAAAGGAAAGAAGTCTGCTTGGAATGCTTGGCAATCATATCCCGAGGCCACAACAGCTTTTAAAATACTATCACAGCCAAATCAAGTATTTCCCGAGTCCGCATTTAATATCCTAGAGCGATTTGTGGTGGTTCTCTATGATAAGCACAGCCAGTCAAACAACGTAAACGAGACCAGAAAAGACCTGTTTGCTTCTCAAAACAAGGAGCTGCAGAACATCCCACCAACTGGAGCCGCATTACGACAGCATGTTTTGCGAGCAGCATTTCAGGCTGGTCAAATTTGGGGTCAAGCTTGTCTTGCCGATTATGCTTTGCCCTCACCCGACGACTGGGGGTGGAAATGCGTTTCAGCCGATTGGCTTCCATTATGGTCCAACCTACCCGACGTCTGGAATGCTTGTCAAGAGCTAATACGTTGTACGTGTGCAAAAGGTTGTTTGACTAATCGCTGCTCCTGCAAGAAATCAAAGCTTCCTGCACTTTGCAATGCAAGACCTGTAAAGCTACCTGCAGTAACAAGGAAAGGTATATTATAGTATTTTATTGATATTATGCAGAAATAGTAATACAGCTTTTTGCTTTTACAGCTAACATATTGAAAGAATCAATATCGTGGAACTGGTTTCTACTTTTTGCATTATTTTACCTAGAAATAATGGATAGGCTACATGCACAATTGCAGATGCCCAGTGCACTATATTTACATATATTTGTATATTTCTTGAAAACTAAAGCTTCTACGCTAAAATGTCTTCTCATAAAAGTTGTAGAGCTCGTAAATACCTTTCATACGAACCGTCATTTGACAATATCGGTTGGATAGTTACCGAGGAAATCCGGTTTAACGTATACCGGTGGACGCCATTTTTAAAATGGCCGCCATTCTTTCTTGCACGGACAATTTTGTGTGCGTCGGGCAAATTCGTTCTAATAGGGGTCTAGAACAACTCTGCAAAGCGGCTTGTTTTAATCATAATTTGCCGGATGCTTCCACCTACACAACCTACTATTAGTAAAAAATTAGAGAGGAAAAAAAAAATGTTATCTTATAGCAAAATAAAACAGGTTTTATTTCATTCAAAAAATAACTTTTTGACTTTAAACAAAATGATTTTTAACACCCTGT
Source organism: Abscondita cerata (assembly GCA_030710515.1). Taxonomy (NCBI): domain Eukaryota; kingdom Metazoa; phylum Arthropoda; class Insecta; order Coleoptera; family Lampyridae; genus Abscondita; species Abscondita cerata. The sequence goes on along the minus strand of JALBCR010003276.1, from coordinate 5,025 downwards.
AACACAAAATTTAAATTTCTAACTATTAAAATGTTGCCCTTCATATGATCTAACGTCGCTGTTAAAATTTGTTTATTAGGTTTACAAAACAAAGTCGCTTTGATTTTTAAAGTAAAGCCTGTTTATGTATTTTTTTTTAAATACAGTTATAAGTTGGCAACACTGACAGAGAATAAAAAAATAATTAAAACACAATGTAGAGAGTGAGAAACTACACGTCAGAACATCGTAAAAGATACAGGGTAATCCATGATAAAAAAACCATGTCTTTTGCCATTCCATAAAAATGGAACACCGTGTATCGTTAAAAATAATTTTACAAAGTAGATCTGTTTAAACCAAGTATGTTTAGTGTAAACTTTCTTTATCTATCTCCAACATAATACGTGATGTAATAATAACCTATTTTACATTTGCATTGATATTCATGTTAATTAAGCGCGCTTCCAACAAGGAATCTATTCTTTTTCAGAAGCATCCATGTGAAGTACTAACCCCATTTTAAAATAAATATAAGTTTCGAAAGTATATAATGGCGAAATAGAAAATAACAGACGGGAATTTGAAATAATTTTGGGGAAAAAGTAATTGCCAGTATGACTGACGCTAAAACCAACAGCGTCTCGTTAATTTGTAAAAACACCTCCTATCACACGATGTATCCATTTATCTAACTGGATGTTTCTTTCGTCTTTAAACTTCAAATAACAATTGGTATTAGAAATCACAAAGATCCATATAAGTAGATTTTAACGAGGTCTTCTGACAAGCGTTGTATGTAACATTATGTTATATACACCTTCCAATATGAAGACTTATAGAATTATCTTTCCAAATTACCCTATATTTAACATTAAGTCAATTTTCATAAATAAATACTTCAATTATACATATTGATTTTCCATTAGTATATAACTTTACTTATTTATTAATTTACGATTTATTACTTTTGTTCTGGTAGTGTTTATTATAAGAGAAAATGAAATATGGATATCTATAAGTGGGGTAAAATACTTTTACTTTAATAAATAAATAAATTTACCTACAATAACAAAACGACGTATATTATGAATATATTATGAATAAATAATAAGGATTGATATGACAAAAATGTTTGCTAATTTGTCACACTGACATTGACACTGTAACACGATTTGACACATGGATATTTTGGCAAAATGACGTTTGATACATGACTGTGTTGAGGTTGCGGTATTCAAATATGGGAATATAAAAAAAATTCTGTCTGGTACAGCAGATACAAATAATTAAAAATTTTTTTCTATTTTTTAGTCAATTTTCAACTTGATCAAAGCAGAAATTGCTGTCACAGTTAAATTTTGACCCAAGTGTCATGACTTTACAGATCACAATGTAAATACCTCGACCTTTTAATTAATTTTCTATAATTTGTTTCTAAGATTAGATTCAAATATTATTAGTAAGATTAAATTCTAAAAATTCAAAAATGTTTAATTTTTTTTCGATAAAATTAAAAAATTTCTACAAAACATTCTAAAACCCCAAAACCAGTCCCCAAAATGGCTGCCTCAAACGGTAGTCAAAATGTTCCACTGCAAAAAGTAACAAGTGATCAAATAAAAAACCTAGTGGAGATGTAGGAAGAGAATCAATGTCCGAATTAATCAGACCCGTAAGCGAAATAGTTCATGATTGGATGAAACAACCAATATTTCAAGAAAAAATTTGATTGCATTACATTAAGTTCCTTTTACATGCTAGCATAAAAAAATTCGAATTCAAAAATGATGAAACGTTATCAAAATGCTTCCGTAAATACGCGGTGGAAATATCAGGTGAGTATGTTTACCTTATTTCACCTGCTTTAGAATATTGCTTATAAATAACGGGCGTTTAAGTAAAAAAAAATGGGCTGGGTGGATTTTGTTTGACATTTGGGAATTTTTGTGGTCAACTGATACGAAGTTTAAGTTAGAATTCCAACAATCTAGCCTATTCATCTTTCTTCATAAAATTTAATATTTTCGTTTCAAATTTTGAAACTTATTAAACGACCCATTCCTATTTTGTGCAAAACCAAAAAAACATTCATTTCTCTTCATTTTTGAGTTATATTTATACGAGTATATATGTTACGTTTTAAGGCAGAGCCCCACGCCACCACGCGTTATTTTTCTATAGTATTTGGATAAACACACTGCAAAAATAACTACATCAATTAATTTCACCGCCTGCTCAGCTCATTTTTTATATGAATACTCGTACCTTAATAGTTATGCAACCTATGGGGGATACAACGGCTGCTTGGTATATGGCACAAAAGTCAATGTAGGTTAATTTAATTTATTTATTTCTTCCTATATGGTACATTATTTTTTATTATTGTATTGTGATGTAAGTGTTATGAATGGCGTCCCTGAAGATTAGTATAAACCTGTATAGTGTGGAAATGAAACCTTGTGTAATTGTGGATTCGATCGTCTTGGCAAAGCATTTGCTTCCAATAAAAAAATAATTTAATTTAATTCAATTTAAGAAATCTATAGTCTAAGAACATGACCTTTTCGAATCTTTTGGCTAATAAAACATATAAAAATAGTTATTATGACAATTTTCTCCACTATAACTGAATCTCCATAAGATGTTTAACTATTAGTGTTATTATACTTGAATGCGCGCATAATTTTCTGATTCTTGTCTCTAATAATATGTTGGGGCAAGTTTCGGTGCTATTAATATACAGTGTAGAAAGTTTAAACTGGAATAAAATTTATAACTTCGAAGTAGGCCCAGTTTTCAATCTGTTTTCGCTTATCTGTTCCAAAGTCCCCTTTCTCCTACTTCTTTTTCAAATGGAACGGTATGTCAAGTGACAGTGAGACATCTTCGTCCAATCCATCGATTGGGAAAAACTTCGTCTAAATATCTATGAAAGATCACAGTATAGTGGGGTGGAGCTCCGACCTTTTGATACCATATTCGTTCATTAGGTAAATCCGGATCCAACGGATTTCTAAATAGAATGGGAATAGAATATGGACATAAGGTCAAGATATGTTGCTCCATCAAGATTACCATCCAAGAATACTGCTAATACAATCTGATAACCTATTATTCCAGCCCATGAATTGACTTTCTGCGGGAACTGAGTATGAGTTTTCTGGCATCCAATGAAGGTCAATAACGACAAATTTGATAATTAACTTCACCATGTACGGTAAAACTACTTTTGTCGGTAAAAAGGATTGATGCTAATGAAATCTGGTGATTGTCGATCAGGTTCATCATTTGCTCGCAAAATTCGATTCGGTGGTCGGGGTCATCCTCCATTAATTCTTGGAGTGCCTGCATCTTATAAGGATGCAGCTTAGCAGATCAAGAATTTTCAGGACAGCAGTATGACTGATCTCGTTAGCACGGACCAATTGCCTGGCTGGGTTTTCTTTTTTTTGGATTTTCTTGAAGAGTTAATAATATGTTTAGCCTAGTATCTTCTCCAACTGTGAGTTATCGCTGTCTTGGCACAACCATGGCACCTGGCATGGCCCAAATTGTTTTATTGTGTCTCAACTTGAAGCTGACTTCGTCGTCAGTTACAATAACCGATCATCATCAATGTCTCGTTTTACGGAAATTTTCGATTAAATACCGCATTTTAGAAACTACTTAGACCAATTGACAAGCGTATGTGACTAATATGGTGATTATTATGATCACTAGTACTAACTAAGAAACTGGTTCAAAGCAACAAAAAACATGTCAAAAACACACAATTTTACTCATTTAACAAGAAAGCAATCAAGAATTGTAAGAAAAATATGATAAGAGCCGAAACGTGTTCAACTTAAAATTGGCTTTCATTTTGTTATCAGGTGGGCTTTCCAAATATTCAAGAATAAACAGTGTGTTGTTTCCTTGACAAAAGATTTTTCAAACGAGGTGTCACTGGACATACCTTTTCACTTGCAAAAAAATAGTCGCTAAATAGCTGGGCACCATATACATAGATGTGTGGGCAAGAAAAAACAATACGTGACGTGCTTCAGAATTCTTTGTAAAAATCGGGTTTATTTAAAGTTCCACTCTGTATATATTTTGCCTTATACACATAAAATAATATATCGCGTAAGGTCCCATTCTTCCAGTACTTTTTTCTAGTTTTTCTCTAGTTATCAGTTGCGTGCGTTTTAAATTGTTTTCACAATGGTGACCGCAGAAATTATTTTGAAACTGATTACACACATTTACATTTTCATATGTTATTAACGGGGATATATCAAATATTACTTAATTAACCCTCAATTACTAAACGAGAATTGCCAATTTTGGAGGTATTCTATGTAAAGCAGAAAATCTAAATAAATACAAATTTAATTTTATTAAATATAGGGAGTAAAAATTTAATAGACAGCGTATTTATTTACATTTCAAAAACCCATTCAATTACTTAAAGATGTAGTTAAAGTACTGACAATAACTTTTATAGCAGAGATTAAAACTGTAATTACCAAAATTAAACGTAGATGGACGGAAGTTGTAAATGTAGTAAATAGTCTCTATTAAAATAATATACGAACTTTCTTCTTGGTATTGTGACCTTCAAGTTTTTAATTTAAATTTAAGTCACAAGATGATGAAAATAATAAAAAAGAACAAGTTTGATTGAATTTTTACGTACCTAGTGCATAGTTTACAGTGCCGTTATAGTGATCAATAAACAATAGCTTTTGTAGGCTTCTAAACCTTTAAATATAAAACTTCTTTGTAGGGATTTATACCTACCTACAAACTTTGATATTATCTTAATCTGGGGATTTAATATAGAAATAATGCTAACCCGAGCTTTCAGTTTCTAGACAATAGATGCTTGTCATGTACTTCTACATGTACGTTAACGTTTGCTGATTTTAAATTGTCTCGCAGCCATTATTTATTTTGCAAAACTTTCACATATGACAGAATAGTCCTAAATCCTATAAGTAAACGTAATTGTTAGGAATATGCACTATTTGAAAGTGTCTGGAAGAGTTATTGCATTATATG
>JALBCR010003275.1:0-105227 GCA_030710515.1 Abscondita cerata | reverse complement strand
TTTTGCATTTCTGCTTAGAATCAAACTGTAAACACATATTTTCATTTTTGCGTCCTGGTATAAATCAATTCTGTAGCAGTATACTTCATCATGTAGGGTTAAAACTGGCTTTATGTCTTCATAATACACTACAATTTTTCTAACGCGCAAATACTGTTTCATTAAAATTTACATTTTGCTAGAATGTTCACTTTACAATAAATGACTTACGATAAACGTGACTGTTAATACGGAAATCCTGTTAGTGGGCCCGGCGATAGTCACATATATTCACCTGCATAAATGTTTGCAAACGTTTGTCAAAATAAATTCATTATAATTGAAAACTTTAGATTGTAAAATTAAAAACAAGTGTTGTATTAATATACGCAATATTTTATTTATTCCTAACATTGGCAATTATTTTGTATTAATAATTACCGCAATTGTTATAATCAATTGAACTGAAAGTAGTACAAAATGTGGTGACTTATCAGCTAATTATTTAAATAGGTTATGGTAAATGCGGGTGATTATATGTGTATGTAATAACGATATGGATTACCTTTTACATAGACATATCAAACATAGAAAGAACTGACAATTATGTGAGTACTTAGCTGGAAGTTATAGGTACACCTGCATAATTGATAGAATATTTGTATAATAATATATTTTTCTGGTTACCCACAACATAATAATAATTCAAGAAGGAACTGACACGTTTTTCATGATTAAAATGTATGTTTTTCTACTGTAACACTTAACACTTAGAGTACATCAAAACAATATCGTCGACCATATCAAGATGAATTTAGAAACAAAGCTGCATAATCAAAGTAGATGTCAAAAAAAAAAAAAAAAAAAAAAAAAAAAAAAAAAAAAAAAAAAAAAAAAAAAAAAAAAAAAAAAAAAAAAAAAAAAAAAAAAAAAAAAAAAAAAAAAAAAAAAAAAAAAAAAAAAAAAAAAAAAAAAAAAAAAAAAAAAAAAAAAAAAAAAAAAAAAAAAAAAAAAAAAAAAAAAAAAAAAAAAATACACTACCGCCACATAACTGTAACTACCGCCCAGAGAAGTTCGGACACTTACTAATATTTTTTGTTTGTTTATTTTGGACTGTTTGTGTGTTAAAACGATTACTAGAAACCGATTTTATTTAGTCCTTCATACACATTCACTTTATTCTCGGTTAATGTAATGACTTCGATTTTCAATTTTCTTGTAAAAACACCTGGCAATGTATATTCATAAAAAATCCTAATGCTCTAAAATGAATGATTATTCTAGTTGCCATTGTTTTTGGGATCATAAGAATTAGAATATTTTCTGTAGTTGTCTGGTAACAAAAATCCTCTATTGTTCTCGTAATTCACGTTTTTATATATTTTTTTAAATAGGTAATAGTTAACACTTTTCAATGAAAAAAATGGCTCGTGGAAAACCTCTAAATATCTAAGAAAGATCCGCAATTCTTACTTTATTTAAAAAGGGGTATTTGCTAAAAAGCTTGGTCTAGCAAAATCAACGATTAAAGATACTATTTTTTGCTTTCAATAATATGGAACTTTAAAGGATTTGCCACGACCAGGATTCCAACGAAAAACGTCACAAGTTGATGACCAACGTATAAAATTAATTAGCAAAAAGAAATCGTAGGTTGACAGCTCCCGATATAACTGCAGAAATTAATTATGAACGTCCTAACACAACATCCGTAAGTACTGTAAAACGTCGACGAAGTGGGTTGACATTGTCGCGTAGCTGTTCCGAAACCTCTGTTAAGAAGAGGTAATGTTCAGAAACGACTCGAGGAGATTTAAACTAGGAAGTAGAAGACGAATCGAAATTTGAAGTTTTTGGTCAAAAGCAACGAGCCTTTTTTAGAAGATCTAAAACTGAAAAAATGCATAAAGACTGTTTGGTGTCGACCTTAAACAGGGTGGAGGTTCTGTGATAGTGTGGGGGTGTTTGCTGGATTTGGAGGTTTGGTAAACATTGATGAAATTTATGCATGGTAATGATTCAAAACACACTTCGAAACACCAATTATCTTGTATCTAAACAACGTAATGGAGTATCGACATTAATGAAATCGCCTCCCCAGTCGCCCGATCTCAACCCGATCGATCTTCTTTGGGATGAATTGGATAGGAGAGTAAGATGAATCTGTTCAACGTATCAAAATCATCTCTGGGAAATTTTGCAAGAAGAGTGGAATAATTTGACACCAAACAAAAATTAATTGAAAATATGCCCGGAGTAGTTCAAGCACTTTACAAAGCAAAAGGTAGATTTTTGATGAGAAAAACCTTTAAAATTGTTTAGTTTAAAAAAACGGTGTTAATCGTGTCTTGGCTTTTTCTATTGCTTATGAATTTAAAAAAATTTTTCAATTGATTATATTTATTTGTTGAGATATGAGCGTTTAATAAAAAAAACGGTACGTGTACGAACTTCTTTGAGCGATAGTGTATAAAATTTAAAATAATTGACTTAAATGCGTAAAAATTTCTAACACCTCTGACCTTGACAGGCAATTTATTAAACTTTTCCAGACTATCATCAAATAATGACTGTTTGGTTATCTCTTTACGTGCCTTATTAACATATAATATGTCTTTGGAACGTGTGTTATAACCCCCCCCCCCCCCCCCCCCCCCCCCCCCCCTCCCCCCCCCCCCCCCCCCCCCCCCCTCCCCCCTCCCCCCCCCCCCCCCTCCCTTCCCTCTCCCCCCCTCCTCCTTTCCCCTCTCTCCCCCTTTTTTCTCCCCCCTTTCTTTTCTTTCCTTCTTACTCCTCTCCTCTCCCTCTCCCTCCCTTCTCCCCTTTTCTTCCCTTTCCTCCCCCCTTTCCCCTCCCCCCCCCCTCCCCCCCTTCTCTTTCCCTCTTTCTCCCTCCCTTCTCCTCCCTCCCCTCCCCCCCCCCCCTTTCCCCCCCCCTTCCCCTCCTTTTCCCTTCCCCTCCCCCCCCCCCCTCTTTCCCTTCTCCTTTTCTCTCCCCCTCCTCCTTCTTCCCCCTTCCCTCCTCCTTCCCTTTTTCCACACCAAAAACACAACCACAACCCACACCACACAACCAGTTGTTATAATGTGAACTTTACATATTTTTGTCAACAGCCCACACAAGTATTCGGGTAACATTCCAGCTTGCATTTTAAAAAACAAAACACAGGATTTGGTAAGAGGTACTGCAAATATTACATATTACATTTTAACATTAGACGCATTGCAGTTCTGTAGAGAATTTATGTCACAGTCATCCATGTAGTAACTTAACCTTTTGTTGACCGACGGTACTTTTAAGTACTAGTGACATTAAACTATTATAAATTTCCTATACTTCTTTCTATCGAGTTTCTCCTGACGGTACTTTGTAGTCCAATATTTAAGCCAATGATAGCGCATTGCGCTTGCTCACTGATTCTCTGTGGAAGATTTCATGACCTTTATTTTAGTCGGTGCACGTGCGAAGTTTGTCTTCTGTTTCAAGCGTACATCGAGTTCAAAGTTCTTTCAAATTCGAAGTAGTAAGTAATAATTTTGTTTCTATAATGTAAATTGAACGTTTGTATATCTGTTTATGTAGTATTCCTACTCTTGCGTTGTTTTGTTACACGAATATTGTTTTTTTTTCAGACGCCGTCAAAAAATGTCGAGTAGTATAAAATGGCACTACAACAGACAGTTGTCTGAAAAAGAATTCGAACAAATAGCCAACCAAATTTTATTAGAGGATTTACCGTTAAACAATAATGTTGATACAAATGTAGAAGAAAGTGATGACGAAAATAATTTTGAGACACCATTGCAAAACATGTAGTTGTTGTTCCGTCTAATGGAAGATTTGATAACACAAATGTACCTAGTGTTGCATCGCAGAGATGTCTAAGGTCTACGGATAAAAACTTAGATGGCACTGATCAAACTTTTTCACAAGAACAAGATGATACAAAAATTGCAAATAAGCTGAAACGTACGTAGAAGAAAAGACAAATGGACACGATACTGCCAAACTACGATGAACCTGAAGGTCCCATTGAAGCATCCTTTGCATATTGTGAAACCGCAACCAAAGTTTTCCCGGAAGTTCTTGGCGACGTGGTGGAACATATCACTTTTCAAAGTAACTTGTACGCTGTTCAGAAAAACAAACCCTTAAATTTGATAGAAAATGAACTACTATCATTTATTGGCATCAACTTCTTGATGAGTTACCACCAACTACCTAACTGGAATCATTACTAGAGTGGTAGTACTGACCTCGCAATACCAATCATATCAAACGTCATGTCCCGCAATAGATTCGAACAGATTCTGTCCAACTTACACTGCAATGACAATACACAAATACCTAACGATAACAAGGACAAGTTATTCAAAGTGCGACCTGTGGCGACAGCACTAAACAAAAGATTTAAAAAAGTTATACAAGCCAACAAGAAAAGTTAGTGTAGACGAAAGCATGATTCTCTTCAAAGGACGTTCATCTATCAAACAATACAATCCCATGAAACCGATAAAGAGAGGATACAAAATTTGAAGTTTACCAAAGGAAAAACGAAGAATTAGAAGAAGAATTCCGTAGTTTTAGAGAGCGTGTCGTTCTATCGTTAACGAAAATGTACTGGGGCCAACAAAGAATCGTTTATTTCGATAATTTCTTTAAGTCTATTTCATTGCTGGAAAGGCTTCGGGCCAATGACACTCTTGCTTGTGGAACAATTCGTCAGAACAGGAAAGATTTTCCAAAAAACTTGGCCAAGACAACTCTCTGAAACGGGGAGATTATGATTATCGTTACTCTAATACAAATATAGGAGTCTACAAATAGAAGGATAATCGGGTATTTAACCTGGCAACAAACTTTCATGGGACTGAGGAAAGTACTGTAAAGCGTACAGAGAAGAATGGGAAAAAATTATAAGTAAAATGCCTTTCAGTTGTTGAAGATTACAAACGCCATATGGGGGGTGTTGATCACGCTGATCAGTTGCGAACAAGTTATGAGATGAACCGTAAGTCAAAAAAATGGTGGCACCGACTGTTTTGAGGCTTTCTTGATATAGCCTTTGTTAATGCTACATCATCTACTGCCAACTATATGAAAAAATTAGTACTCTGGAGTTTCGACGATCTGTCGTTTTAGGATTAATAAATATGAATGAGGTTGTGGGAAACCGCTGAAAATCACAGCAGAAAGCAGTACCAAAACGCCACAAATATAATTACAGCGTGCCTGACGATATTCGTTTAGGCAACAGGGGCAGCCATTAGGTTATATACGACGAAAAAAGGGGTCGTTGTGAGTATTGCAGTGCCAATGCTGTACAATCGCGGCCTGTGGCACATATTTATGTTCTAATGAGAGAAAAAATTGTTTTTTGCTATATCACGATGTTAAACATCAAAACGAATTTTACATATTACACGTATGTAAAGAAATACTGTATGCTTCATTCAACACCTTGACCTTATGAGAAACCTGACGGTACTTGTGAGTCCAAAATTTTGAAAATTTTAATTACTTGCTCCAAAATTTAAAAAAAATTACAATCTATATTAAGACACTTAAGAAAAGTTATATGTCAAAAAAATTACGAAAAAATTGTTTTTCTTAAGGTTGGGCAACAAAGGGTTAACGAAGGACAATAATTATAATGTGGCGTAATTAAAGTTTTATAAGCTATTATTCAGTATTGTAAATTAAAATTGAAACAAATTCAACCATTTTAGATATTTTTGAAATCGTATTTGATATATGTTCTTTATAATTCAACTTATTGTCTATTTGTATAGCTAAATATTTGACTACATTAACTACTTCTAATTTTTAGGGTTAAAAAGATGTTAGTGTCGTATGTGGTGCCCATTATCAATACCTTACATTTGCCTTCGTTTACAATATGACTATTGTTGTGAAGATAGACCGCTACACCTTTTAAAATGTTATTAATTCTGTTAATTGCACTGCATAAATCTTCATCGTCTACTGCAACGAGCGCATCATCAGCAAATAAATTTAAAAAAGCGTCTACATCTTGTAGAGATACACATTGTTTCATGTCATTGATATATAAAAATAAATAGTAAATAGTATTAATAATAGCAACCATGAACGTAGATAAAAGTAAAGGTATCATAAGCAATCATAGCTTAGAGTTCAAACTTGTACGTTACATTCATATATAAAGATTGCTAAAAGTGTTGTAATTAGTTGTTAACTAATGACACTTTCCAGGTTAATCGTCGAACAATATAATGCAATGCGTTCATCTTGTTAATCAATGTTGAAAATTAAAGAATTCATTGACTTAAAATTAAATATTCTAATTACGTTCACTAACTGGCGCCTCGTAACATAAACTATTTCTATAGAATCTACCAATTCGAAAAGAAGAACGTCAGTTTTGTTGCCTGATATCGAAAACAATAGATGGAATTCTCAAAGGGGAGGAGAGACAGTCAGGTGAGTCTGTATGTATTTCTTTTACTTGTCTATTTCAAGTTAAAGAACATGGGTTTGAATCGAATAAGTTTTGTCCCAGATTAACATTTACCACCTTTTATTTGGTTCACGCTACATTGTGGTACAAAAAATTAATTCAAAAACATGTTAGACCGAAAAAGTTTCCACAAAGTCTAACAATACCAGATGCTGAAAAACACTAGCGCCCCATTGACTGACGTTCTTTCTGTAGTGAAACAAATTCCGTCAAGAAAGAATTCAATAGAAAAAACGAGAGTTTCCTTATTCTATACTTTGTCATCACGTTTAATCTCGTCGGATTGTGGGTGGGCACAAACAAATCCTTTCGCTGTTGTGTATAGCACTCAGTGGTTTGTACTTACTTGTATTAATTTTGTTTTCCACTCCCCTATAGTAAACACACCATTAATACATCACTTATATGGACGTAAGTTGAATTTACCGAAACGGGACGTAAGTCAACTACTTACCTCCGGTGGCAACATGCATTAGAACACGTTCTCTATTAATTTATATTTATGGTAATATTACAATACAATTAGTAACATTATTAACAAAATTGGGATATTTATTTACACTTCTTGATAATTCAATGTTATTATCACTCTCTTCATCAGCAACACTTTCTGTGGTTTCATTTGACACTATCATCGCCGAGAATGCTTTAGTATAATTATTTGTACCTTGATTATCATTAAAACCTTATTAGCAATAGAATCAGCTACGTAGGTTTCCGCAATACTATTAAACTTCCAACCTTCGTGGCTCTTCAGTGTTGGAACTTCTGCTCTAGTATTTGTTAATAAAAGGTGCGTTTTATTGGTACAATTTGCATCAATCACTTTAGATTTCCACTCCGCCCGAGTTAGTAGAGTGAAGTTCAGAGAAAAATAAGTGTGGTTAGGTTTATCGTTATGTTCTGTTAAATGATGTGTCTGTGGATTTATCTCTGACAGTCTATGGTCTGATAATAAAAGGTGCGTTTTATTTGTACACTTTTGTTTCTGGAGTGACTGCTCCAGTCGTTTTATTGGTACAATTTGCACCAATCACTTCAGATTTCTACTCCGCCTGAGTTAGTGGAGTGAAGTTCAGAGCGAAATAAGTGTGGTTAGGTATATCGTTGTTTTCTGTTAAATGATGTGGATTTATCTCTGACAGTCTATGGTCTGTGAGGTTACATTTTTTCTATATACTTTTAACACAATCTTTATTTTCTACAGAAACATATTCTCCATTTACGAAAGTATACCGTGAGTGGCATAAGTAACGAATAAATTAATGTTTGGTGTTATTGTTCCTTTTAATGAAAGTTGCCGAAACTCGTCAACTTTTATTGTTAATATAAATTTTTAGCGTGACTATTTTAACATTTTAACCCTGCTGAGAACTCCTTCGTAGGGGTAGCAACCCGCTCAATTTTTTTGTATTTGGGAAGGGTGGCTTGTGCTACTTCTATTGAAAGAAAATTTAATTGTCTATTTGATGGTGTGGTACTTAAATAAATAAATTAATTAGTAAGTCTTGAAATTTAAAAAATATGTTAAGAAGCAAAAATTGCAGCAAAGGATGATTTAGGTGATTGAATCCCAATTAAAAAAATTGAGAGGTTTGTTACCCATACGAAGAAGTTCACGGTAGGGTTGAAATAGTAACGTTCAAAATTTTATATTAACAACCAAAATGACGTGTTTCGAAATTTTTATAAAAAGAAATAATAACGCCCAAAATTAATTTATTCGTTACTTATGCCGCTCACGGTATATGGACTCACATATTTATATAATGCTAAACTATTTTATTTATCTTTATTTATCTTCTCGCCTCTTAACAATTTCGTCTCACTTATGTTTGCTGTCAACTGACAAAAAATGCCAAAACACAAAACCTAGTGTTTTACGTCGTCTTATTCAGTACACACTCGTTCTGCTTAGTGCAGAACAGTCGCAATAAAACACACACAATGTTGTTGAGATTATTCTGAACAAATGACCTGTATAGGCTTTGGGCTTGTTTATATTCAAATATTTTGCTATCTTACAAGGTATCTCAGCGATTGTATTTTTGTCGACAGGTTGATTACCTACAGCATCTCCCTCCATGATAACGCATGGAAAAACGTACATTTACAATAAGTAAAGTGTGTGTCTTGCAACATCTCGTGTAAACATTGACACCTATGAATAGTATAAACTAAGAAAAATGCCAACAGTTAACTGTAACGGCATGTGTGTGTTAGTGCAAAGCGCTATCTAAGCGATAGCTTTAATGCTTGTAACACACGTTGCCGATAAAGCCAAGATAACTTGTACAGAAGTACACACGCAACAAAAGAACACCATGATGCAGCATTTCGCTCTTATTGTGAGCTTATCAGAGGTCTATACTTAAGTGCGGTATACGACTGTACAAGATTGCGGTTGGTCTTTTAAGCTATCGTGGAGCAATGAACATAAGTAAAATGTGTGTCTTGCGACATCTTGTGTAAACATTGACAGGTATGAATAGTATAAACTAAGAAAAATGCCAACAGTTAACTGTTCTTTTGTTGCGTGTGTACTTCTGTACAAGTTATCTTGGCTTTATTTTTCATTGACTTCTGTGGAAACAAATCCAAACAAGTCCCTTTCGTTTCGTCTTCAACTTTGGAAGCACTCATTTTTAGATCACAATTATCACAATGGATTTGACAAATTTTATTTTATTTGTGTTTATAAACAATTACATGTAGGTGTGTACGTTTTAGATGTGCCTAATATTAAATTCAGAGCTTGTTCACCGTTACAATGTATCGTAATTACATTAATTTTTGAAGGTTTTACTTCCCGGGGTGTGGAAAAAATGTTATAAGCAGTTCAAATGGTAAGTGATTTGATTAGTCTCGGACTCCACCTTGATCAGGAGGCTAACTTGTCCCCGACTGGTAAGTATAACTTACCACTCTTAATACTTAAACAACTATTTTTGTACACGCTTCCCAAAATAATTATTTTAGGAATTCAATTTAGTCCGTAAAATGGTACATTTCTGGCCTAGTCCCTAAAAGTTGTCATAGCAACCTTTTACGGATTATTTTTGTTGAAGTAGTTTTACGTTTAGTTTTAAGATAAATTTATAAGAAACATCTTAATACTATTAACATTTAAACATAAAAAACTATATTTTATTTATTTAATCGTATGGTACATTTTAAAAACTAGATGAATTGTAAAAACGATTAAACTAATTAAAAATTAGAAAAATGAAAATTAATAGTACAATTGTGAACATTTTAGAAACTGCTGCTGGTAAATACAATGCCACTTTTATTTATATAATCAATTTTCCTTTCAACAACATTTGTTACGTAAGCAGAGTTTACAGTGAATGAAGTCTGAGAGTTGAATGAAGCAGCAGGAGACGATGCACTTGGTGAATAATTATTTAATGACGTCTTCTTTTCTGCAATTAACAATTTACTTTAGACGATCTGAATAAAATATTGTTATTTTGAATTTAAAAATAATAAACTTGCCTCCAACCCTCTAAACGTTTTAATGATGTTAAATCTATGATAGCCGACACAATGAAATAATCATGAGGTACATTGATAAATCTCTACTGGGTTTATATCTTCTCAATCAGCCACAACCGGAAATACTCTTTTAACATTGGTCTTTGTGTCTGCAAGAGTAGTGAGAAGACAACCATCAGCTTTTTCTACAATATCCTGTGTCCGTAACGAATGCAGTTCTTCTTTTCTGCATGCGCCACTGACGCCGATAACAAGGGCAACGTAATACATTAATCTTCGTCTTTATAGGCTAATAACCTACCGAAATGCGTTTTAAAAACGTAACAACTTTGGAAAATTTATCAACTTGTACATTTTCTTCCACAGCCAAAACACATTTGCATTATTACATTGTGATGTAAGTGTTATGTATGGTGCTTCGAAGATCGGTAAAAACCTGTATAATGTGACGACGAAACCATGTGCAATTGTGGATTGGTTCGTCTTGGCAAAGCATTTGTTTCAAGGTTTAGGAAAACCACTAAAACACAAGCATGCCAACCCTTATTCACTTTAGTATTCATATGTAACAATATTGATTAAGTGTGTAAACATTATAGAAGGTAAATAAAAACATAAAATATAACAACACAGCCATTTCATGACGACATATAATATACCGGTCCAAGCGCCAGTCACGACAATGCAAAAAATAGTAAAATAAAGAAATAGCAAACAAAATAACGAAAAAGAGATAATCAGGACAGATAATTCAAAATATTGCTTAACTTCAAATGTCCTTCAGATTAGTAAGCCATAATACAGCTTTGTTCGTTAAATTATGAATGTTTACAAACCCTCCTTTAAACTTTGCTCCACAATATGTGCAACGGTCTCTGGTTCGTTCCCGCAGTCACAATTAGAAATCGCACCCCATTGAAACAACAAATGAGTTGCATTTTGAGTGGCCAGTTCTTATGCGATTAACATTTGACCAAATTTTTCTTTTGTGATTAAAGCCCGGGATTCTATTGTTGGATCATGAATTTTTGGTGTTTTCCTTTTGTTACAGATAGACGGTCCAGTTTAGAGTTCCACTCATTTGATATGTACATGAATTTTCAGATGTGGAATATGCAACAATTCTCCTTGAGAGGGAAAAGGCTGATGACCACAAGGGTGGTCGACTCGATGTTCCGTATTAGCATCGATCTCACAGGGTTGCTCTTACTCCACATCCTAATTTTAGCGTTGTAAAATAACGCCAACGTAGATCGCCGTTTCATCAGAGATGGTATGTCTGACTTTACGTACAAACTAGATCTCGGCGTTGTGTAAAACGTTCAAATGGCGTACTTGATACCGGCATTGTGGACAGCATTCAGAGAGCTCAGAGTCGACCGTGCCGCCGAGCCATACACGATTGAGCCGTAATCTAACCTCGATAGTACCAGGGATTTATACACTTGATGAGGTTTAGCGCTCTAAGGGCTTTGGTTTTGACGTTCCCAACGTAACTTTTTCACGACAGACAGTCGTCCCAAGTTAATCCCAGGTAAGTAATCTCAGGTACGCATTGAAGCGTTTCGCCATTTATAGAGGTGCACGGTCGATAGTTAGGGGTACGCAAGTTGTAAAATAAACACATTTTGTTTTAGAGTGTTAACCGACGTCTGAATTTTTGATTTATGTTGGATTTTAGAGATCCGGATAAGAAAATCACGATGTCATCGACGTAGAAGCTACGGCCGATGTTGGGATCTAGGTTGTGGCAAATGTTGTTAATGGCGATCGGCATAACTCCGGTTTGATTTAGCGAAAGCCAGATCAAACTCCTGCTTTGTGAAAGGTACGTTGTAGTCGTAATTAGTATTGTACTAAAGTCAAGGTCAAGTTAGGAAAGACGTTTCCGTTCTAGGAAATTTTTCTCATAATTTAGGAAACTAGTGACCTGTTCAAAACGGTCTGCAAATTTTTCGACTACTTCCGTCGGATTGTCTACCACGGCGCCGTTCAATTGTAAGACATGAGCTTGTAGGGGATGCTTAAACCCGGAGATCTTAACAACCTTCTTCTATACTAGCAAAATCGGAGATTCAGAATTTATGGTCGATAAGTAGTTTTCCCAAGACCTTCTTTTGCTCCGTAGAATAGTTCGACGAGCTTCTGATCTGGCACGTTGAAACACAATCATGTTTTCAAGACTCTTGTCTCTTTTGATAACATTGAAAACCTTCTTTTTTGTGAGATAAACGACTTTACTTTGTTGTTTCACCAAAGGACGTGTTTCTTTCCGAAATGAGCAATCGAGGCCGCGTTGGTCAGGTACTCGGTCAGGACGGTTACCTTATTGTCGATGTTGGTTCCCAAGGGAACGGTCAAAGCGGGTAAGTTAGATCTAAAGAGATCCCAATCCGTTTTGTCGATATTCCATCTTTCAGGAATATAGCATTCGGAAGCGACATATACCATTCCATCACGATGGGAAAGTGGTCACTATCGTATAAGCTGTCCAAAGCTTTTCACCGGATCTTCGGCGTGATGGATGCGGAGCAAAAGAGAGGTCAAGGGACGACAAATCGTTTGATCTAACGTTGAGAAAGGTAGGAGAACAATCGTTCAGTAACGTTAAGCAGGCGTTATTAATGATTAAATTTTCCAGCAATTTGCCACAAACGTCTAGCGTTTCGGAATCCCACATTGGATTATGGGCATTGAAATCACCAATCAGTAAATATGGATGCTGCAGTTAATTAAGTAAGTCCTGAAGATCATCGAGAGACCAATCGAAGCGAGGTAAGTACACGTTAAATACGCACAAGGTGAAAGGGTGGGTAATTTTTATAGCTACTGCTTGGATATTCGTGGTAAGAGGTAAAGTTATGGGTTTGATGTTGTTTCTGATAGTGATTACTACACCGCTCACTGGACGATTGGAGCATCTCGTCTGAAAATATCCTATTTTTTAAAAGAATACGGTTGCTCTGGTTTCAAGTGAGATTCTGATCTAAATTCTAAATAAATAAAAACTTAAAAACTAAAGTATCACAGAAAATCACAGTATTTTCTCTAATGAGAAAAATCACCTATTGCCTAACGTTTTTAGGTTTAAATTTCGGCCAACCTATTTTTTTTGGTTTGTAAAGCCCGATTAGAATCCAACTCTTCCCCTTGCGTTGGGGGTCAGGTCGGATTGTTTTCGTTTATCTGCAGTGACCAGTTGCAGACCAACGGTTACGCCTGAAGAGATCGGACTTAAACGAGTTGTGTAGTTCTTCCTAATATCCTGCGGTGGTAGCATTTCTGCTGACCGAATGCTTTCTAATTCACATTGGATTATGTCTTTTAACATCGGTATCAACTCAGTTGTAATTTCTTTGTGCAGATTAGTGATCTGAGTTGGCATGTTCTTGGCCGATTTGGAGTAAGATACACCTGCATCAGGTGTCCGAATGACGACCTTTTTCTTTGACTCTTGATAGGGCAAGTTCTCTCGAAACAAAAGGAAAACACCAAAAACTACACCAAAAAAAACTTTACTCGGACACGTGTTTCAATAGCTAAGCTATCATCATCAGCAAACCGATACTCTCTCTCTCTCTCTCTCTCTCTCTCGAGTTTTCATCTCTTGTATCGCCTTTTTCTCCATATAAACAATACAGTTTTTTGATCGAGAGGAGTGGTTTCCTTTGCAATTGACGCAACTGACGGGTTCATCGCACGGTGTGCTTTCGTGTGGCGGTTTTCCACACACACACACACGGCTACGCTGTTGCATAGTACGGTGGTATGTCCAAAAGTTTGACATTTAAAACATCTGACAGGATTAGGTATGTATAGACGAACAGGCGAAGGACAGATACCCGCTTTCATTTTCTGGGGATGGCTGGCTTGTTCAAGATGAAGAACCATTCCTCATTGTCTTAATTCTGATAGCTTCTATCACACTTTGATCCGTCATGCCTTGCACTATTTCTTCGATAGAGCAATTCAAGAGATCTCTACAAGTAATCACACCTCTGCTATGGTTAAGCTTTGCAGGCAGACGACTAGCGTGTGCCGAAGGAATTGTTTCTACTAATAAACCTTCTTTAAATTTCCTTATTATCTATGTATCCAAAGATTTGTTTATGTATCGCCAACGGGCTATCTTTAAAGAAATGTTCTTCCTCCTTGGTTACAATCCATAACTGCGACAGAGCACGCTTTCTTGAATTCGTAGTGGCAGATTTAGGTGCACCACTGGCACCACCCCAATTTAGGGCGTGTGGGTTTTTCGGTGGGTCCACATCCACGTCTGTTGTCATGCCGAGGTTGTTATCATAGGGTTGACGTCCCGCATTAGAGGTAGCCCTACCCTCTAATGCATCTGAGGTATTACCCTTTTGGTTCATCCTATTTTTTGCATTTTATAGCTGCTGCCAGCTCACAAGGTGGAAAAAGGTCCAACTTGGCAGAGCCCTACCGTACCGGAACAACTAAAAACCGGTAGTACCAAGTTAAGGGGTTTATACAACAGTGGTCCCCTGGCCCACTAAAGAGCTCAGGGCCCTGGGTTTGCTAAGCCCGTACCTGCAAACTACAGGCTTCCTTGGGTAATTATTATTATTATTATGTTTTTCTTCATTTTATTATCTATTTTTTAATCATTGCGATAAGTTGACATGCCCATGTCCATCGATGTCCGGTACTTTATCAATGTCGTCCACAAAATCTTCACCTTTTCAAATCTTGTCAGTTGGTATCTTTTCTACGATACTCCAAATATCGTAATCTACGGAATATATTTTTAATAAACAAAACGCTCTTTCAATGCAACTTCTTACAGCTGAATGTTTCTGTTTATATGTCCTTTAGTGTCTGGTTAAATGGCCATTATCTCTATAGGGAGTCAACATATTTCATGTAACCCATAGGCACTATCCGCTAATAAATGTAAATGACTTGGTATTAAACCTTTATTGATATATCTATTTAAAGGACTCAATCTAAATACTCTTGCATCATATACATTTCCTGGTAAACCAACAAGTATATCAATGAATCTTAATGAAGGATCACCCACACCTTGTAGTATAACAGAACAAAATTGTTTTTTATTGTAATAGTCATACGTATTGTCACAATATGGGGCTTTAATATCGATATGGCATCTATCCACAGCTCAAATTACTCCAGGAAAACTTGCCGTGTTCTGTGCCATTTCTTCACAACGTACTGCATTTGACTATTAAATTTATTCTCCCCTTAATAAACTTTTGTAGTACATATCTGCATAAAATAAAATGTACAATCGGCAAATTAATTTAACGGACACCTTTTATTTAGTTTAGGCAACTAAACTTACAATATAATTCAAATTGATAAATTTCGCAACAAAACGAAATGGGTGCAATAATAGAGAGGTGTGTCTCGAAAGTAGGCGTGTTTTGGTGTATGGGTGTAAAACTGATAAAATAATAAATTAATATTCACTCACTGCCGATAAGAATAAAATGTTCAATAGTAATTATTGGTTCAATTTTATCTTAACAGCGTTAACGTATAATCATTGATTATAAACTTCGGGTATAATATTTTTTATGTGCCGGTCTCGCACCATAACCTATTTCTCATTGTTAATACGGTTTTGATCTAGTTGTTAAAACTAATTGCAAATCTTAAAGTTGGTTCTTCTTCTAGAGCCTACGGTTCATAGATATACTGCTATGTCTTGAGAACACTTTTGTCGTTATTTTCCAAAAACGAGTTTCTGATTTTGCAATACGAAGATGAAATATTCTTAAATTATTGCAAACACTTAATGGGTTGGTTTTTATCATAAAAATAAACTATAAAGGCTTCTGAAAAGAATAAGGTAAATCGCGATTTTTAAGAACTCCGTACCTAGAGGCAATATTACATTTTTATGTTTCAGAAGACATTAGAATTTTATGAATTGCAAACCGACATGTCTGAAGCTTGATCAATTTACTCACATGTTCGTTTTTTTTCTATTTTGCAAAACAAATTATAGTTTTGAAATAAAGTTAATAAATAAGTATCGTGTGTAATTTGTTGATTTGCAGAAAAAAGTCAACAACATTAACATAGAAAACTATTAAACTACACGACCTTTACCAAGGTGGAGTCTTTTTGTCTTTTTTTCCATCTAATTTAATCAAACCATTAAATAAAGCAACACAAATTATTTCATTTTCGATACTTTTATGAAGAACATCGTTATCAATTAAAACTAGAAAGTGAACCAAATGGTCAAAAATTTTAGAATATGTTATCAAAATATTAGTCATTACAAAGGTATTCTGCTGAGAACAAATTTGTTTTACTCTTTTAGTGCCATTGTAATCTAATGACGACAATTTTATGCAATTACTACCAATGAACACAATGCATGTTTATTTGTTACCAAAAACATTATTGTATTGCATTGCTAAACTGCAAAATCACTCGATATCTGTTTTGTATGATCAGAGATCTATATAAACGTTATAATTATAGTGTGGAAGCTGTATATACTTATAAATATTTATAAAAGTACGAGCAAGTTGGCGTGTGCCTACACAATCAGTTGAAGTTGAAGTTTAAAAAAAGTTTGATCTTGTCAGAGTAAATAATTTGTTCATGAGTGACAAAAAGTAATTGTTGAATAAATAATTAAAATTATCACATTCTGTGTTGTGCTGCTATATTGTTTTATTGTGCTAGTTAAGCACGAGACTTAGGTCGGAGCAAAATAGTTTAAGGTGCTTGAGCACAGTTTTAAGTGTAATTTTCGTTGGTGCGTCTCGGTCATTCCGGTGAATAATCTCATCGAACCAGAACCCTTTACATTTTTAATTTAATGTTAACCCTACGTTGAATTCAGCTTAACGAAAGAGTTGAAAATCTTCGCTATAGATTGATAAAATAAAGAAAATATTTTTTGGGCTATATTGCTGTTAAATAGTTTACCATATTAGGTATCAAATAAATGAATACAGATTCACTTTAAAATTTCTAAAGTTAATGGAAACAGGAGTTCTACAAAATCAATATAGTGCTCTCTTAATTAACAGTTTTTTCGTATCATTATAATGTATCCAAAATTAATATGAAAACCTACAATTTCGTATCTAATAAGTTGAATTAAAATCCATAAATGCAATACAATACGACAATATTGAGAAACATAAAATTTTTACAATTTGTTAGACACGCCTTGTTATAAATCTTTCGGTTAACACTGTTGCCAATTGATTGATGAACGTTATTATTGTAAGTTTAGTTGCCTAAATTCTAATTTGTAGGTGTCCGTTTATTTAATTTGTCGATTGTACAGGGTGTCCTGTTTTCGACACTTTTGCAGGGTATCTCCGTTATTATTGCAGTTCGAGTTTTGGGATTTTCGCGAACCTGTGTCAGTTTTTGTAAAACAAACGATAAATATATATACGCGTTATTGGTTATTGGTTTTACTATAAGTTTAATAAAAATAAATCTGTTTGGCTTTTTAGTTTTTAGGCTTATTTAAAAAAAGGAGATTCTAACCTTCGATTGGGAACGAAGTGCCGACTATTATACATTTCTGAAAGCTCTTAATGAGTGGAATGTAAATACAAATTGACATACAAGGTGTCCCATTTAAAAATCCTAACTTTGGTAACTTTCTCAAAATGGGGACACCTAGAAAAAAACTAAGAACGTTACTGGATTCTGCATAAAAATGTGTAAGATTCCGTTTTTACCTAGTCGATAACTTATCAGATACCTGAATTACAGAGGGTGTCTGAAAATGCACACTTTTCAACTTCACTCTGTATTTCAAAAACAAAGAGGGCGATGATAAATCTGTCTGCGCCATCGTTTGTTTTACAAAAAAGTGAAAACCCCAAACTCGAACTGCAATAATAACGGAGATACCCTGCAAAAGTGTCGAAAACAGGACACCCTGTACATTGCCGGTACTCATTCCAAACAGTGTACCACACTCTCGAAACCTGAATGCGTAATTAGCTAGCATCCATAATGTTAAATGCGTCTTCTTCTCCAAATGATGTTATTTACAAATTTGGGGAGCTACAACTAAAAAAATATTGTTTGTTACACGTCCCTAAACAGTTTTTTGTCGTCTGCAAACAGCAACGATTCGTCCAAAACTCTTCCTTTTTAGGGACTTGTAACAAAAGTATGTATTTTTGTATTCTTAATGGAAAACCGCCATTTGAGTAGCTAGAATTAAAAATAATGTTTTATTTTACTACTAAGCAACACTTTCCTATTTAGCAAAATTTTACTGGTTAGCAACACGTCTATACTAACTATAATCTGACATTTAAAGAAAACAGTTATTCACAATTTATATTTCCATATAACTTAAATATACAATTCGATATATTTCGGAATGAAATTCCATTTGTACTTTTGTAAAATTCGTTGAGTGAAACATCCATGATACTTGAACTTGATGAGGATAATTGGTGCCAAGAGTCATCCTTTAAAGCTTCCTGTTGATTATAGTCTAATCGAGAAGTGAGTTTTCTGCGAAAAATAGTTCTGATAGTCGCAAAGTTATGAACGATAGCTCATTCGATTTGGAATGCCATTCTGAGAAAAGCGTTTTTAGGATTTTTTCTGCCGACAAAAATTGCAATTGTTATTAACAAAAAACTTAAAAAAAAAAGACTGCTCAGCATTCTGGCAATAACTCAAAACCTATAAGAGCGGAAATGTCAAAAATATTCTGAAAAAGAAGAAAATTTCCGATAAACAACTCCCGAAACTGTAGCTCCATTATTTATAGTTTTAATTTAACCCTGAAAATAAGGTTCCGCATAACCGTTTCAGCATACGTGCGCTGCTTCTTAAGAGAGCACAGAACATTTAGCAATCAGTATATATCGACGACATTCTGGCAGAAAGACGTAAGCGGCATTCGGTTGTTTTTACAGGAGACACAAAAAATCGTACAAAACACTACCATCTGATGTAAGAACTGATTTTTTTAATAATCTAGTGTATTAATTTTATATACGTTTTTGAAGTAAATTACAATATCCCAAAACTTTTAAACAATTATAATTGTTAATTATGTCGCTTCCGTCTTCCACTTTGAAATGTCAAACGCTTACGTCGTTTTGCGTGACGCTTACGCTATAATTCTATCAAAAATACCGAGCCTTCTGGCGCCTACGCTTACGCTTACGCACTAGGTGCTGTTATAATTTAGCCCTATTATGGCGTTTACGCAGTGTGCATTTTCTTTGAAATAAAGTAACACAAAATTCAAAATATTTTACATACTAATAATAATTAAATTCCAATAAACAAATAAAGTTTGGATAGAAAATGAAACAGCAATCAATAATCTAATAAAACAAAATTTTTAAAACTTTTTCTGTAACAAAACTAAAAATAAAATATTATTATTCTGCAATGCTATCTTCGATGTCTGATTCTGGCAAAGTGTCTGGAACAGCAGTAGCACCTTTAAGCGAAAAGTATTCATGGTGATACTGGGCTTTAATCACCAATTTTTGCACAGATTCAACAAGTTGTCTAGAGCTTTTTTTATTTATAGATAACTCCTGCTTATAGGCCTTTGGTAAAAGTACTATGTTATTTATTCCAAAATCACAGAAAACTCAGCACTGTTTTCACAATACTCCTTACGGATTTTAATTGACTCAGGTTTATCTTTATCAAATTGAGCAATTTTTATTTCCGATATTTTTACCTCTTCTCCTGACATGGTTTTCAATTTTTTGGTGTTTACAATAGCTTCCAAACGTAGAAAAATCGGATGCACAAACTTCATCGGGTTTTGGACGGATGCGAGCGTTTCTTAGATCGTTTGCCATTCCGAATGTGCTTCCACATTTATATTTTTAATTTTCTTTTCAATAACACCATGCATGCTACAGGCATATATGTGTGCCCTGTTACCAAATACGTCAATGTAATATGTACTATTGTGGTCGAATGTGGCAAAAAATGCATGATCATAGCAAAAAGTAATTTATTTTTGTTCTGCCCTGGGCAGCTATCGCAGAACAAAGACACACTTTCAAAATCTTAGGTTTTGTCGAGCTGCGTTAAATATGCATATAAATGAGTACATATTTCATTCAGTCCTCTTTTCCCGTCCCTTTCGCCTCACAAGTTGCAGTAACCATTGCGCGTACCACTTTCGTATACAGTAAATTTCTTCTGCTTTAGACTGTCGCCAATTTTTCTGAATTTATTGAAAAGACTTTCCCTTTCTTCTTCTGTGAACGAACTGCAACTATTCTTAGACATCCTGCCACAAGGATTGGGCAAAATACATTTTGCTTGTACGGAGGTGCTTTTGTAATTTTTGTATTCGAGGCCCATAGCGTGTTTTTTCTTGTTAATGGTCCTTTCATTCTCTTTCTTTGATACTCTGGTTCCCCTTTTTTTTTGGATTAAGAGTTTCGTTTTTACTAACTTCTTCATCACTAGAACGAATTTTCTTATCGCTCAAAGTCTCGGTAAGGTAGGAATCTTCATCAAAGGGCAGAGGAAGAGAATTTGGGGTAAATGAGTTTATTTCATTAGTAGTTGGTAGATCATAAGAAACCGTGTCTTCCACATTTTCTTTGTTTTGATGATTAAGAGGTATATTATTTAGTGTACAGAAAGTATTTCCGTCGTCAATTACTATTCCATTATTTAGTGCTTCATCGATAATATTGTTAAACGTATTCTTCTCGTCTACTATGCCTGTTAAGTCGTGAGTGCTTTGACAATTCATCACAATTTCACACTTATTATTAAAATCAGTTTTAGTATTGTTGTTATTCTCTTCAAAAAGTCAAATTTATTCGTCTTCAACGCCAGTTCAAGAATTTTCTTTGTTCTATTCATTGTATTTCCTTCTGGAAAAAAAAATTTCGTAAGCGCCCACAATGATCGTACATTAATGAAGCTGTAGTAATGTAACATATCATTAAAATTTGTATTCTGGATAATATTCTTACAATTTTGCCTATATTATATATGCATTATACGTTTGTTATTAAAAACTGTAATTACATAAAAGAAAAATCATGTTCAATTTTGTCAATAGGTTTGCATGGGCATGAGGCGCTTACGCAAATGCAAAACAAGTTACGTTAAAGACGTAACGCCAAACCCTTTCTAAAGGATGATGAAAAGGTTATGCTTACTAATTCATTATAAAAATAGTTCTTTTGACTATCTACAACCTTTACCTTAAAGAAATAATACTTACATTTCAAATTAAGGTACTACTCTATCACTACAACCCCAAGTTAGATGCTGTACGCTACACACGGAAATGACGGTTACAATAGGGAGTGCATGTATTGCGGAGAATCCTATTCACAACAATTGGCGCTTACGCATGTTTTATCAAGAATATCATAAAAACCATAATTTATAGATGTAAGCGGCAAGAATAGATTCATTCCGCATACGCTCTTCTATCGGAATCACTAAAAATCTGATTTTTTCAAGTTTTAGGGCTTACGTCTTTCTGTCGGAACGTCGTCGATATATATAAAATTCTCTTGCCGCAGTGTTTGTCCTCGAACTCCTCCAAAACGACTCAACCGATTTTAATGAAGTTTTGTATATATATTCGGTAGGTCTGCGAATAGGTTTTTATCTATTTTTTATGCTCATAAGTGCAAATATTAATAATTTATTAATTTTCAACCTCGGTCGATAACTGTGTAAGTGATAATTGATTAGTTATCCCCACCAGCTGATATCATTATCATTCAAATGTAAATAATATATGAGATAGAAAAGAATATTCTACCAGTGTTTGGCCCACGGTCCGCATAGTAACAGCCGGCACGCCAGCCCTGGCCAATGGAAGCACTTCCTACCCAAGCCATGACAACGTTACTGACGGGAGAAAATGACGAGTCTCCTGAAAGCGTTCTATGGATATCTTGCCAACCGGTGTAAATAAGAAGAAATAATAGTATTGTTTACTTAACTTACATACATTATAGTATTCTGTAAATATTATAACATTATGTAATTATACCGGATTAAAAGGTGAATAAATATGAAAATGTTATAAAATTGTTGAAATACAACAAAAACGCGAAATTTACCACTTTTTAACTGTTTTTTGTCGCACAGTGGTGTGCATGTTATTGAGGAGGTCGAAATGTACTGCTAACAATTCTTTAATTTATCGTAGCAAAGCGCGGCGGGACAGCTAGTTTTTTTTATAGTATTAAATATTATAAAAAAATTGAAAAAATTTAGGTGACATCTAGACTTGAAAGAATACGGTTGGAAAAAATTTTTATCTCAATTTTTCATAGTATAAATTTTCTGCTTCTCGGAGCCCTTCTTTTGTACACAGGGTGAGTTTTTAAGACAGGATAGCTTGATTACTACTTAAGTTTTTAAAGTTATGGAGGTTTAAATGTAACAAAGTATTCTATTGACATAAATGGGTGTTTTTATGATAACAACTTACTTTCAAGTATTGTCTAATAATGTACCAAAACTCAATTTGATGTAATAAAAGGCAAGTTTTTATGAGTTCTTAAAGAAGTTCCTGCAAAGTCTATTTTATGAAGTAAAAACAAAATAACTTTTAAACGGCTTATCTAACTGTTAAAAATAAAACATATCTAAAAGCTTAAATTATTATTTATCAAAATATGTAAAAATCTAAAACATATTTCCAAAAAAATTAATTCAGAACCACCCTGTATAAATGATACACCCTGTATATTACAAAATATTCTTAAAAACTGCGTTCAAATGTACCATTGACAACGCCGTTTGGATAATCATATCTTTAAAAACATAGGAGTTATCAAGCTATCCCGTCTTAAAAACTCACCCTGTATACTAAATGATATTTCATCATAAAAGTTTTTTATTGTGTGAATTATAATTTTTAAATTTAAAAAAATTAAAAATTAAAATAATGTTATTGAATTTTTTTTTTGTATATGGTGTGGTATTGTTGGATGTATCTCTTATTGAGACATTAAATGAATTTTATAAACATTTTTTGAATACATTGTGATAAACAAATGTACTAGTTCACTATTTTTTGCAGAAAACTCACTTCTCGACTAGACTATTAGAGTCTATAAAAATTCTCTGCGATGTTTTTTTATTTTGAATGGTCCTCCTATGTAAACCAGATGATGCTGAAGCTCATCCCTCTAAGATTTTCAAATCAGGGATACTGCCCCCATTATCAACCAACATGGTAGCAATGCACTCCTTCTCATACAATGCCCTGTGTAACTACTGGAATTAAGAAGCGTTTTCGTTTTCTTATAACGTAGTGTTACGATAATAACTGATTTATTTTATATTATATCGTTAATTGTTAGTGTTCGTAATTATTTCCCTCGGATTGCTTCATTTAAAGCAAAATTTAATGCAACTTTCATAAATAGATACGATTGATACGAAGCATGATTTGTCACTTCATATATTTGCAACTTACTCTTCAGCATGTTGACCACAACGACAATGCCTTCAAATTTTGGGATTAAAAATATAAGAAAAAATTAAAAAAATAATTTTTTAAAAGCATTAGATTCTTACTTTTAAAAACCATATAGCATGACATTTTCACTGACGCCTTGTACCTCTTGATTGTGTCTGCTATTTAAAAGTAAAGTTTATGTGGCCCCATTTACATACTCTTTAACTGCCCATCAAGTAAATTTCCTCTCTTGACCTAATACCCCTTTCTGTATAATCTCTTAACAAGATTTTCTTCATTAAGTAAAATTAAACTAAATGTTAGTATGTTCTTTGTTTTTAACTTGAAAAATTCTCATTTTCGAATTATCTTTTGATAGATTTGTTGAACTCGTGTCCAATATTCTTGGACCCCTTTTTTAATAAACCATATTGTTGTGATTAGAAATTACACAAATAAATTTATATATAGGAAAGTAAGTTGCCGAACCTTTTCCGGTTTTGTTTATAAAATTAAAGAAAATGGGGTACAGTTTAAATCGTGTCCGAGTATGTTGCAACTTAGATGGAAACGTTTAACCATGTTCTTTCAATTATAAAACCCTCCTTATTTGAGTTCGTTATAGGCACCTTTCGTATTCAGTAACTAAAAGGAAACAAAAAAATTCATAAAATTTGAGGACCAGCTGAAGTGAGTTACAGTAATATTTACGCAATTAAAGTGAAAGTGAATTCGGGCTTCAAAAGTGCAAATTCAAATCTTTATGTCATTTTGTGTGGATGTTTAGTTCTTAGGGTTTTATTTATTTTTGTTGTTTGGATTTCTTGTTAGTTATTGTTATGTGTTGCTAATAGACGACTATTAGTTAATTTTGTGTTTAATTACTTACTCCAAAATAGTGTGCGCCCATTTAGTTGAATTTACAAGGAAGTAGAGAATACACGAGGTGACTCAAATTTTATTATTCTGTTGCTGGATGTATGCATTGACTTATTTTGGAATACAATTTTTACGTTGGAACTAATGGGTTATTGCAATGTAGCGAATGAAAATAAAGAAATGACATCGGTAAAAAAATAAATTTGAACGACACTTTAAATGAGATTGAGTTTTATGAAATTTTATTACTTTTAAACATAGCAATATATTATTAGCAACCGCAGTCGTTTTAAACCCTTTACGATTAAAAATTTCTTACTATGTTCTTTGTCGTGAAAGTCGGCTAACTGACCTTATAATTTAAGAATATCGTAATAAATATTGTCATCCTAGTGCTCAACACTTTAACATTCACCAACCCAAACATTCTGAATTTTATTTCACAAACCTGTTGTTAGACCTATCCGTCTTTAGTTTTATTAGTGTCGGGATTGGCTTTGTTGGCCATTTCTCTATCAATGTACAAAATTACTAAAGCTTATCTGCGTCTCTTTGTTTATTTGGTAACACAGGCATTACATTTGAAACATGCAAATAACCCTCTCCATTTAAATGATGTATTGGGCGTCATTTCACAAATAATGTTATCAATTATGACAATAAGTATTAACAGCAGAACATAAAGCAGCATGCCGGAAAGAGGCTATAAGTGGCATTTTAAATCATCAGAGGCTTATTTTGAGTTTTTGAGGGCTAATCCAAATATTTAACTGTGCTTAATTCAGGCCATGTTTTCTCCCTTGAACCGTAACTAAACATTAACAAACTGTCCAGTTGACAAATATTATACCAAAATTTTTAGTGTAGGACTTTGCAACAAAACTTTGTCTGTAATCAAATATAACTCTTCACTCTAAGTGGGAACTTTGTGTAATTGTAAAGTTTTCGATGGGACTGATGGATAATTGGCATCGAGGATTGGCGAGAATATCACAAGGAATATTAAAAATTAATTAATTATATTTTAATTTTTGTATGCATATTTAAGTTTTTATGGTTATTATTATATATTTAGCTACACCTCACCGGAGGCATTTTTCTCGATATCAAGAAAGTGTCCGACAAGGTTTGGCTTGCTGTACAAGACTCTTCACCACAATGATGCAGATTATCGCCAAATTTTTATGAAAACGATCATTCGCAGTAAAAATCTGATTTACCCAACGCCGACTACACTACGGTCCTGGCAACATCATGATCCACTACACAAGCTGATAGAAATGTTGAACTCGCGATGAATTCCCTAGGCACCTGATTCTAAGATTGGTGGATCAAAATCAACGCTTCCAAAAG
Organism: Abscondita cerata; assembly: GCA_030710515.1. Taxonomy (NCBI): domain Eukaryota; kingdom Metazoa; phylum Arthropoda; class Insecta; order Coleoptera; family Lampyridae; genus Abscondita; species Abscondita cerata. The sequence goes on along the minus strand of JALBCR010003275.1, from coordinate 79,602 downwards.
CGCGACCATCGTTTTGTTGTTGGCCGAAGTTGAAAGCCGATCCAATGGGGTTATTTAAGTATTATGTATTATTAGCAAACAAACATGCATGAAAACGAAAACGAACGCTTGCTCTTGTTCTGTCTCTCCAAGTCGTACTTGAACAAAGATGCAAAAAAACAGGAAGGTCACCCAAAAAAGCTGATTCAGGAACGCCAAATGAAATGGATGAAATGAAGCAAATGATGGAAAATGAATCAGCTTAGACAGGAAAATAAGGAAATGAGATGTGAAATAGCAAAGTTAGCAAACCGAATTCAACACTTAGAAGAAATGGCAGAGCGAGCTGAATACGCAGAAAAGCGTAAAAAGAAACACAACCTTATAATAACAGGTATAACTGACAAACAAGAAGACCAAAAATTAAAGCACTTTATGGAAAGATTCATGGAAAAAATCTGGAAATTAAAGTAAGGGTAAAAACGCCTACAAAATAAACCAGAACATGTGTGTTGTTGAGATGGAAAATTTGCAATCAAAATTGGAAATTTTTAAAATAATGAAAAATAAAACAGATTTTTTGCGGCGTAACAAAATTTACATTAATAGAGATCTGACTGTAAACGAGCAAAAAGTTCAGAAGTACATCAGGATTTCGCAAAAAGAAAGAGAACAAGCAAAAATCGGTTAAGGTATGGTATCAAACTGTAATGATTGATGAAAAATATGGAAGTGGAACGTGAAAACGAGAATGCTAGAAGAAAACGAAGCTCTTAGAAAGCAGACAAAAAACTAGTAGCACCTAAAACAGAAATACATTTTAAAACAACTTCAATGACAAAAGTCAATAATAGTCAGTTAAAAATAAATCAAAACATTAAAAGTAAATTTGGAAATAAGACTGAACATATTAATACATCTTTAAAAATAATTTTTTGGAACGTGAACGGATTGAAGAATCTTATACATCTTGCTGATGATGATGAGACATTTGATGTTTTGTGTGTGTCTGAATCCTGGTGTGCGCAATTTCATGCAAGTTCACCTTATTATTTAAAAGGTTTCAATGTTCTTTGTGCACCAGCTGTAAAAGAAAATTCTTTAGGTCGTGCTAAAGGAGGTCTACTGGTATTTATTAAAGACATTTATAAATTTAAACTGATTCACAGTTGTCATTGCTGGATAATTTTTGTTTTAGAAACCAGTACTACCATTTTTTTGTTTTGTTTTGTTTATCTTACACCAGCCATGTCAAACATGCGGCCCACTGAGCATTTTCCTGCGGCCCCGAATCAATTTTGAAAACAGCCATGTAATGCGGCCCGCGAGCCTGTTAAAAACCGAAAATAAAGTACTGTGATGATGAACTAAGATGCGCGCTCAACCTAAAAGCCTGGCTTGTTCCGGAAAGTTCTATCGCGCGAGAACACAGATGACGCTACCTGAACATTCGAGAAATCACAATCCGTATATAAGCCAATACCGCTCGATTCAGTTCAGTTGTTCAGTCAGTTATGAGTCAGTTGCGATAGAATTGCGAGTTTAGTTGCGTACTTATTGTTACAACACGTAACAGTACTTATTGTTATTTATTTCGGGTAAAGTTTTTAACATGTCTGTTTCAAAACCAAGTGGAAGTAAGAGGAAACTTGGAGATGAGCATCGTATCTTTCAAGAAAAGTGGGAATTAGAGTTTTTTGCTGTGAAGTGAAAGACAAAATTATTTGCTTGATTTGTAACAGTACAGTCGGTGTCCCAAAATTATATAATATAAAACGTCACTATGATAGTCATAAAACTAAGTTTGACAAGTATACAGGCATGATTAGAAACGAAAAGTTAAAAGAGTTAAAATCACGGTTAAAAGATCAACAGCTTATGTTTACACGTCCAAAGCAAGAAAATGAATCTGCCGTTCAAGCGAGCTACGTACTGTCGGAGTTGATCGCAAAACACTCAAAACCATTTGTTGAAGGTGAATTTATAAAAGAGTGCCTTGTAAAGGCCGCGGAAATTGTAAGTCCCGGGAGCGTGAAGGTTTTTCAAAATATATCCTTGTCCCGGAATACTGTCGCTGAAAGAGTTACCGAGTTGGCTGCCAATATAAGCGAACAGATAAAAACAAAATCAGACTCTTTCATTGCATTTTCTATTGCCTGTGACGAAAGTACAGATGTGTGTGGTGTGGCGCAACTCGCTGTTTTTCTTCGTGCTGTTGATAGAGATATCAACGTTTATGAAGAATTGATGGAATTAGTACCATTGCATGATACAACAACTGGGGAGGATATTTTCAATGCTGTTTATGGACTTCTGCAAAAGTACAATTTAGATTTGTCAAAACTGTATTCCGTTGCAACAGATGGAGCTCCTTCAATGACTGGAGTAAATAATGGCTTCATTAAAATATGACAAACCAGATTTTCATCATGTTCATTGCATAATCCACCAAGAAGTTTTATGCTCAAAAGTGATCAAGTTGGAAAGCGTTTTAAAGTCAGTGAAAAAATGATAAACTTCATAAGGTCACGTGGCTTGAATCAGCGACAGTTTTGTGCGTTTTTACGTGATTTAGAAAGTGAGTACACTGGTTTACCTTATTATGCAGAAGTGCGATGGCTTTCGTGTTCTATGGTTCTCGATCGGTTTTGGAAACTCAAAGAAGAAATACGCCTTTTCATGGAAGTGAAAGAACAAGATGTCAGCTTATTATCCGACGTACCTTTTTACAAGATCTTTCATTTATGGTAGACATCACAAAACACTTGTCGGACTTAAATACGAAATTGCAAGGACCACGTCAAGTTATAACAGATATGCATGATCATGTTAAAGCTTTCAAGTGTAAGATGATGCTGTGGAAAACCAGTTAGCGGTGGATAATCTGTCACATTTTCCGACTTGCAAGGCGTATCAGGAAAGTACAAGTGGCCCAATATCATACAAAATGTATACAGAGAAAATGGGAAGCCTTCTGTCAGAATTTGAAAAGCGTTTTCAGGATTTTAAGTCCCAAGAAAACAATTTTTCTTTATTTACTGGTCTTTTCACTATCGATATTGATAAAGTTCCCCTCACTTGCAGATGGAAGTGATTGAGATTCAGTGTCAAACCCATTTAAAAGAAAAAATTGATAGTGTTGGTACATTCGAATTTTATAAGTACTTGCCTTTTCAATACCAAGAAATGAGAAAACTTGCCTGTAAAATCCTGTCAATGTTTGGAAGTACCTATAAGTGTGAACAATTATTTTCTTTGATGAAAGGAAACAAGTCTCCCGCAAGATCGCGATTGACGGACGCACACTTGGACGCAGTTTTAAAAGTTATTTCCGCCGATAAATTCACGCCACAAATAGACAACTTAATTAAAGACAAAAGATGTCAAATATCTGGCAAAAGAAGTTAATGTTTGTAAGTTTTGTAATGTCCTTTTATTGGAAATTTAATAAATATACTTCTAACATAATAGTACTTTTTTCGTTAAGATTTTCAGTAGTTTGTCTTCTTTAAGATTAGGTTTTGCGGCCCACCTAGTCTATGGTCTTCATGCTTTTGGCCCACCAGTGACTTTGAGTTTGACATGGCTGTCTTACACCATCTCCTACAGTTCATTTAGAACACATTTAGAAATATTTCAAGCTACTCTTACGAATATACTTGAAAAATACCCAAAGTACTGCAATTATAATTGCAGGAGATGTAAATTGCAGAGTAGGGAATTTGGAAAATGTTGATAGCAATCTGTTTATGAACACTAATTTACATAATGTTAGAAGTAGTTTTGATGACGTTGTAAATAGTAGAGGTAGAGTTTTACTGGATTTTATGTCGAGCAATGCGTTTGTTAATGTAAATGGTAGAAGTCAGGGGGACAACCCTGCTCAATTGACATTTATGAGTTCCGAGGGAAGTAGCTTAGGTGACCTTGTTTTTTGTAATCACTCAAGTTTACAGTTTATAGAGGATTTACAAGTGATGAATCATATTCCTTACTCTGATCATTTTCCAGTTGCATTGTTAATTAACGCTTCAGTCATTCCCGACAAAACACAAGATAAAATCAAGCCATTTATAACCACTAATACTTTACAATGGAATGAAATGTTGACACTCGAGTATACTGAATTTATGGCATACTCAAATAAAGAAGTCCCTTGTGAAAATGTTGAGGATAGTTATTATAATCTTGTCAACTCAACTTATAAAGCAGCAAATAAACTACAGTTAAGTAGGAAATACGAAGGAAAAAGAACAAGACAATTTAGGAATCCGTGGTTTGATTCTGAATGCGTTACAGCAAAAAACATTTAAAGTTGTCTTTAAAGTTATTTAAACAAAATAATTTTAATCCTGAATTCAAAATGGATTATCTTAATGCCAAGAAGCAATTCAAGAAAATTTTAGGTTTAAAAAAAGGCATATGAAAGGGAAACTATTCTAAAGTTAAGTAATTGCAAAATCAATCAGTGTTTTGAAAAACAATTAATCAATTTCGTGGTTCTTATCACAGTAACAATGTTATTTCGCTTCGTGAGTGGGAAATATTTTATTCAAACATTTATTCCCCAGAGAGAGTAATAATAGTATTTTTTTTGATGCGGGTGATTCTTTGCTTACTTCGACTACCTATACAACTTCATGAACTTAATAAGGTTTTAAATAATCTTAAAATTAACAAGTCGGCAGGGTGTGATGGCTTATCGTACGGATTTTTCAAATATTTACCCAACAACTGGCGCTTATATTTGTGCAGTTTGTTCAACAAAATTCTAGATAAGGAAAATGTTCCTACAGGCTGGTCTAAAGTCATCACCACAATGCTGCATAAAAAAGGGTCCAAGGTGGATCCGTCAAATTATCGAGGCATTGCTTTAACAAACTGTATCTCTAAAATATTTACTACGATTATTAAGGATCGCCTCGAACATTGGTGTGCTAATACTACCATTATACCGAAATCACAAAGCGGATTTAGAAAAAAGAGAAGTTTCATGGATAATATATTCACTTTAAACTCACTAGTTCAATTACATTTAAGACTGAAACAGAGAAAATATTTGCTCTTTTTGTTGATTTTAAACGCGCTTTGATTCTATTAATCATAACTCGCTACGGCAAAAACTTTTTCTGTTTGGAATTAGCGCAAAACTCATTAGAATTTAAAAAGAATTACGACAGAGCGATTATGCAGGTTAAGGTAAACGGAGAACTATCCGATAAAATTAATATTACTGAAGGAGTACTACAAGGCGAGTCATTGAGTCCATTATTATTTAACATTTTTCTCTCAGACATTGAACAATTCTTTCGTGACAAGGGTATAGTTGGAATAAATTTGGACAATGTTGTCGACATTTTAATGCTTTTATATGCTGATGATTTGGTGTTATTTGCAGGTTCAGAAATTAAGCTCCAAAAGATTCTGAAACTACTCGAAACGTATGCCATTATAAACAACTTAAAAATTAATGTAAACAAAACCAAAATTATCTGCTTCAGAAAAGGTGGTAATTATAAGGAATTCCAAAATATATTTTTCTTCAACAACATAAACGTCGAAGTCGTCAATAAATATACATATTTAGGGTGTTATTTTCTTCTACGGGTATATATCATGGAATGACTGAAGTTACTACTAACAAAGCGAAAATGGCGATTGGTAGTGTTTCGAATTTACTGGCAAAATCCAAAACAAACTCTTGGGAATCAAGAATGCAACTGTTTGAATCCATAATTATAAATTCATTATTGTTTGCACCACCGGTCTGGGGTCTTCGTTATGGTTATGATTTAGAAAGAGTACAAGTACAATTTTTAAAAAACTTCTTTCACTACCAATGAATACACCAGATTACATAATAAGATTAGAAACCGGTTGTGTCAAAATTATTTACAAAATATTTAATTTAACTCTATCGTGGTTGCAAAAGTTACTATCCATGGGTAATAATAGGTACCCTAAATTATGCTATCTAAGACTAAACCCATTAGAGATTGTAGACATGAGGTATAATTGATTTCTCAAATTGAAAAGATGTTTGAATATATCAACATTGACTTTCGAAAATTATCTTGCGTATGTTTCTTAAACTCTAATAAGAAACGGTTCCTAAACGATTTCGAAAATAAATTAGTTGAGGACGATTTGATCGAATTATCAAAATCGAAATATTCTAATTTCTATAATCATTTTACAATAATTCCGTGGCGATCTAATCACAGAATGCCGCAGCATTATCTTTTGTTTAGACAGCAAATATATGTCACGAGAATATTATGTCAGTTACGATTATCCGGAAAATATTACACAAAATTCACGTATAACGGTCATCTTGATCAAATCGACCCTCAGCAAGTCTGTACAATTTGTAATTTGAATGTTCCTGAAACCGTTTATCATATCCTAATCCAATGTCCTTTATATTTCTATCTAAAACCAAGTATTTAAAAAAAATAGGAAGTCCTAACGATCTCGATCTCTGTGTACTATTAAATAAGATTTCAAATTAAAATGCCAAAATAATTGCCGACTACATAGTTAGTGTTCCTAAACTTCGAGCATTTCTACTAAATGAATAGTTAGAGAAGGTGTATAGTTTTAGTTGTAATTTGGTTCAAATTGTTTATATTTTAGTGTAATTTTTTTCTTTTTGTTATAGGTACTTAAGTTTAGTTACTAACACTTTCTTAAAATATTGGTATTTATCTAAAATGTTTCTTTTTTTTTTACTAAACTCACTTCTTGTAATAACAATTTTTCTGTAAAAATTTTTGAGATACAATAAAATTTTGATTGATTGATTGATTGATTATATTAATTAAATCAAAGTTTTCTTTTTTACTAAATAAGTATTCGCCAAGACGGAGAGATTTTTATTTTTCATTATTAATAACTAGTTGCCACTCTAAAGAACTATATAAGTACGTGGGTCATCTTCAGAATGGTAAAAATTATTTATGTATGCGTCGTTATTTTAATGACAAGCTAATTTAGATAAATGATGTAATATTGTGAAGAACATGTTTGATTAGGTTATGTTAAAATTCTCGAAATTACCTATAATTAATTAAAATATTAGTATTATGTATGATTCTTTTAATGGTATGAATATATTGCAGTGAAATAAATTTCGATACATTTCTTATGCTTTGTGATAACAGAAGTCCATAGATAGAACCTCTACAAATTCTATGATTAATTTAACTTGAAAAAAACAAACTTATGTTGTGACCGCATAGCTGAAGCATTAGAGAAGGTTATAAAGCTGCAGCACTGATTAAAAATAAAGTTACTTCTGTAATATTTTCTCACTGAAAAAAGTAAATTTACTAATAATTAACTTTTCAAATATTTTATTTAATTTTAATGCAATAAAATAAATACGCTACAAATGGCAATCTTTTATTAACATGACTGTTATTAATTAAGCGCGTAAATGTTCGCAATTTGTTAAAAAAATAAACAAATAGTCGACGTTGTGAGTGACAAATTTCTTATTGTAATTGAGACAAAACCAGTGGCTCAATTTGTTGGTGCTTGTATCATGTTTGAGATATTGTTATCTAGGCGACGTGAATCTTTTGAGAATATTCTAAAAGTAAAATGCAACTGTTATTAATGAACGTTTATTATTGCTGATAAGAGTAATGTAAATCGTAGTAAAAAATGTTGTCAAGAGATAGCACTTGTGCCTGTAATTTTTAGGTGATTTTCTCCGAATACTAAAACTACGTTCCCTTTTACCACGTGAAATCATTGGCTGAAACCATAATATTTTTTCCTGTTTTAGATTAGCATTTCATGAATAGTACCTTTGTTTTATAATTTATATACTTGAATTTAGGTACGTGTATTATCTCTGTATTATTTTTATTACCGGTTTTGTATTTGTTGATTTTTCTTCAATACAATTGATAATAATTAATAACTGAGTGCTTTAAATTGTGATAAAACCGTGATTTTTTAAATGGTGAAAATAATTTACGTGGAAATATAGTTAATAAATCGTGAAGGAAGAGACCTAAATTCTCACGAAGATTTTGTTTGGCCAGGAAACGCATTCTGCGGTATGTTGAACAAAATAAAAAAAAGTTCTAATTCTACATTAATAAGTTGTATAAAACTATCATTGGTTATAGACATATTTCAAATGAACTGACGAATAATACTGAATCGTCTCAATCTATGGGTTTGGAAGATGACGTTGTTGTGAGTGAACAGGGTACTTCACCAAAATTACATGAAGTATGAATAGCGCAATAATGAACCTATGGCAAATCACACGTTTTTTGCTCCTGGGACTACAATAGATAGATACATTGATATGTTTGATCAAGTTTGTCTATTCATCTTTTAGTAATATGACTGGTGGTACATATACGCTCATTCCAAAGAGTAGTTTTCTGTTTTGAGCGTTAATATTAAGTCTTCTGATAAATTTCAAGAAATTTCAGAAACTCTCTCAAAAGTAAGTTTTAATTATTATTTTACGCGTAGCCCGTCGGTTAGAAAATTATCAACTTTCTAAAATTCCATCAATATGAAATTTGGTATATGGTTACTTGTAATGCGATTATTCAAAAAATCGGAGCAAACTATCATAAAAAAGAGCTAATACTTAAAAACAACAGAAGATAGGAATGCATAATTGTAATTAAACTAGCCCTAAAATTTAATTTTACATCAATTTCTGCAGTCAGAAATGGTAGTTGCCATTTGAAAAAGTTAAGTATTTGACAGTTTCTGATTGAAAAAAAGCAGTAGACAAATGCGATACGAAAGAAGTGTCAGCAACGATTTAAAATATTGACTGAACCTCTAGAAATCAATACACAAAGAATCATTTATTTATCTTCAATGGTTCAGAAGTAGTTAATTTCTTAAGAAGCCCCTGCAAGCCAAATCTTTCGCATTAAATGTTACGTACGTAAAAACGAACACACATGTCTTTGATGCTGATCATAAAGTTTAATGTAGAATTCAGGTATAGTGTCAAAATAGGGTCATTTCATTTAAATAAACAAAGATGGCGTCAATTTCAGGTAAATCTAAAAATGCCGCCATTTTGAAATTATTTTAGTTAGATGTTAAACTAGAGTAGTCGAATTTCAGAAAGTCGATAACTTTCTAACCGACGGGTAACGTAAATCACCCTGTATAGCAAAATATTAAATAGTCATTGCATTTTTACAACTTGAAAGATTGTCTTTGGCTAAATATGAGGTTAGCAGGAATAGAAGAGTGAAAAGAAGCTCTAACAAGAAATAACGTCGATTCTGATAATAAACCGTGGATAACTGTTATGGTTGATGGAGGTTGGAGCAAACGAAGTTACGGCCATGATTTTGACGCAAAATCTGGAGTTGTAAGTGTTAACTTAACTTAAATAAAACAAGTACACTTATTACAAAAAAAATAATTTCTTGGTATCAGAAACAAATACTGCAGCTTCCGCAAATGATATCCATTCTATAGGCCATGTTTGCTATAAGAACTGGAGCGCAAGTTCCACAGCTATTGAAGCAGATATCTTGGTCGAAGGATTGTGCTTGAGTAAACAGATGCATCAAATACGTTGCAAACAATTTATTGAATTCAAGTGCTTTTGCAAGGCTGCGAGATTCCGTTTTGTATGGCAGGGACATAAAAAATCGAATACTACAATACAGAAATTGCTAACAAAGGCGTATGTATTTCAAGAGCCACTTTTTGTATCATTGATACTCGTAATAAAGCACTATATTTGTTTATTGTTATATTATCCTTAAATATATTGATACATTGATATTGCAACTCCAAAGTAGTATTAAAATAGTTACTTAAAATATTATATCCGATAAAATTTTTTTTTCTGAACTCCGTTTTTCATTCTCGGACATTGTCAAAGCCCTAAACTGCAATTTTTTTAGTCGAATTGCAAATTCTGGTTGCGACGATATGGATATTCACTTCACCAATGAACAATAAACTACAGTTCGCTAGTTAAATCGCCACCTCAAATAAATTAAATTTGTAGTACCTAACTAGAAAACAAATTTTAGTTCTAGTTTTTCTGTAGTACTAGGTAATTTCGGCGACGTACGTTCACCTATACGTTATCAGTGTTAACAATAACAGTATTGCGCGTTCATGCTACTTCAGTTTCATGCAACTAAATAACTAATTTTAAGAGGGGCATTTACCTAACGTTTCATCGAGAATTGGAAGTTATACAACACACATAACGTAAGAGGGGTTAGACGAAAGCGGTAAGCTAGTTGTACGGCACGTGTTAAAACTTAACAATTCGGGTTCGCCCGTAATAAATACATTTTTACTTAGCGATTTTCTTATCTCTTTCATAACATGGATATGATTAATGGTAATATGATACAATTATTCTGAAGCTAAAATAAGATAAACTCCTTAAATAATACAAACTTTTTAAAATTAAACAAGTAAATCTATTAATTGACAGCTACCGACGAAATTCTGTCGTTGCTAGATGATGACACTGCAAACGAATGGCGTGGGGATAGACGATCGCCTGGACATTATAAAATACTTACAAAATTTTCTGCAAATGCTCTTGCCGTTTTGGATATTTTAGATTTAATTATTACCCTATCTTAATGAAATTTTGCAACCTGTTTTATAAAACATGCAGCTACACCTTCACCTTCGTATTTTCTTTCTATCTGTTGTAATAGTGATGCAAATGCTGTTCAAATTTAAGCATTTAATTTGATTTTTTGAGATCTAATAAACATTAAAAAATAATAATAAATTTCTTACACACTATTACAAAGTTTCAAGTTCAAAAATAGTAAAACGGCTTTCCAATATTTAAAACGGCAAAGGTCTAAAAGTGTACTTTTTGTATAGGTAAACGCCACTCTTAATTTATGTTTTTTGATAAAGAATAATAACGCGTAATCGAGATTAATCTTATGGTTTTGTGATAATCCTGTGGTAGTTTTTTCTTTCAAACCGTATTTATTTGGACCTTTAACTAGAATACAAAGAAAACGTTGTGTATATTCTGGAATAAGTGGCTCCTTTATTGAATGAACGTCTATGTTACCAAAATAGGTGTCCACTAGCGCAGCACCTAATTTAAGCGGCAATTTTTGCATGCATGTGCCGTCTCTTTGCAATCAGGATCAATTGACGCAAGTGGCATCTGTTGATAGTGAATTAAAGTAAATTCAATCGCTTGCCCCCTTAATTTATAAAAATAACGTTTAATTTTACATTCACGACATACTATAGGTACTAACTTGTCAAAAACGAAGAATCAACGCAATGGGTACATCCAATTTTCTTTTCATTTCATTGGTCCAATTAAATCTTCCAGCGTCACCACATCTGTTATTCACATTTCCATTTTTACACAGATAAATTAATTAGTTTTAAATTGTTTTTTATACGATGATTTGGATTCACATACCGACCCGGGTTATACTAAGTACTCACACTCTTCAGTTTTAGATTTTACAAACTTTATTTATTACTTATTAATCGTTTTTGATTGTCTCTGAAGAAAGACACACATAAGCTCCAAGTTACCACATTTGAGTTCTTTTTTCGAAAAAGGCGTTTCCCTTCTTGACCGATGCATGTTAATCGTTTGCACATTACAACTAATTACACACTATCGAAATATTAATATAAAATTTAGTTTAATACATCGTACACACAATTGAAATTAGTAGCAAACATAAAACAAAAGTAACTTAATATATTTATTTTCTTTTATATCTTATGAGTTATGCCTTTTACTAAAGCTGTTTGGCTACAATTAACGCTTATAAACGGTAAGTTCTACTCCTTATTAAATTTAAGATAAATTTTGAAGGTGTCTATCTTGGATTCTATCTATCATCTTATTATCTATTTTAAAGCAAAATAATAAATTTGTTTTATCTAGTGACGTACGCGTTGGATTAATTTATGCGCATTAAATAACATCGCAATATATTTAGTTATTGATGTATGATTTGTAATATCAGGTATTTTAACTTATACACTAGATTAGGTAAATTGTTCGAATCCGGAGGTCTTCTATAAATGTTTCTCGGCGCTATAAAAAACCGATAAAAGTAATATTGTACCTCTTCTCGAAAATGAAGAGGTAAAACCCCTAACTTTCCACCTACCAAAAATTCATTTAATAGAACTTTCACGTAACTTTTGTGCGCTACAATTGTTGCAAGATCGGATTAGTACTTAAATAAAATACAAACTTATTTGATGAACACTAAAAATATAAATTTAATTGATAAACAGTATTTACTATAATTTTGAAAAGTAACTATTGCTATAATGTGTACTATTATGCTATGCTTCATCTTAACAATCAAATATACACCTTCTTTAAAATTATCGAACTGGAATCATATACGTTGTAAGTTGATTTAACGTTTACTATTTTGGATACTCTTTTGAATATGCCTTTCTGTTTCTACTTCTCAATTGCGTATATGTATTGTATAAGATTAAAGAATGAGTGTCAATGCATAAACAAATCCGTAATAAAACCAGCAAATCGAACAATGTTAAGAAATAATTCAAAACATTCATATTTGTTGCTGTTGTGTATCGTTTGAATCCTGAGGTATCGTCGTGAGTGTATACACAAAAACAAATTCAATGTTTCAAAAGATTCCAATTTTTTCGATCACGTTTTTATTTTTTCTTTGTTTAAAAACATAACAAACTATTACGAATACTTAAAAAATCACCAAATCACATAGCACATCTATAAAAGTTTCTTGATTATCTGCTCTAGTGACATCTGGAAAAATGTATTCAAATAATTCAATTAAACTGTTAAATTATTTATTAAAATATGAATTGTGACATTTTAATTGTTCATAAGTCTAAAACTTTTTTAAAAAAAATAATTATAACAGTTAACATAGAAGTTGGAAAATTGAAAAGAATTGTAAAACCACAGTATTTTAATTACCTCGGGTAGCTACAGCAAACAAAGTAATAACTAATAATAATAATAATAATAATAATAATAATAACAATAATAATCTTTATTTTTCTTTAGAGACATATAGTTAATAATAAGTATAGGATACGTCAACATGAACAATAGCATCATATTAATATATCTCATTGTATCAAAAGTGTTACGTAAAAGTAAGCATTTAAGGTCAGCTTTAAATCTACTAAAAGAAATATTTAGTTGTATTAACATTAAGAAACAATCTGTTATTACAGAACCAGTGATGTAGTTTATTGAGCATACTGTTAGTGACTCTGTATGGCTTAAACTAGGAGCGGCGGTTATAATTGAAATGTCGTCAGCATACATAATCATTGAAAAATAATCTAAAAATTTACATCATTACGATATATGGTAAATAATATTGGACCAAAAATAGATCCTTGAGGTACACCCATAGAAACAAGACATACAGCAGATTTAAAGATAGTTTTTTTTTAATAAGTTAAATTTGCTTGTACGTACTGAGTTCTGTTAGAAAGAAAGGAAGCAAACCAATTGTTAATGTTTCCACGAATTCCATATGATAACAATTTTTCTTGGAGTTTTTTGTGCGGTGTACACAGTCCAAAGCTTGACTGAGGTCACAAAATGTGCATAATGGAGATTGTTTGCCATCAATTAGATAAAGAATTTGTTCATAAAGAGAATATAAAGGTGTCGCAGTTGATTTGTCTGAGGTAAAACCATGTTGACTATTTGTTAATATATTGTGTTTATTTAGCAAAGCTCGAAGCCTTTCTAGCATAACGTACTCAAAGACTTTTGACAGGGTATTGAGATTGAAATAGGTCTATAGTTATTGATATTACTTCTATGGTCCTTTTGTATACCGGTTTAACAATAGATGATTTTAGCTCATTTTCTTACTTAAAAGACAGGTTTATTAAATATGTGAGGGAATGGATAAGAGAAATCCAAATTCTTTGATAATACAAGACGGTATATTATCAGGTCCACAGTTGCTTTATTATTTAGTTTCTGTATTAAACAACTAATTTCGATAGCTGAAAATTCACACATAAACATACTAGACGCAATAGTATTTCCTAAAGGGATATCTGGATAGGAGTGATCAATTATATTAGATACTTTAACCGGAACATTATTAAAGAATGATACAAATTCATTTACAATCTTAATTTGATTTGTTACTAGTTCTCCATTTTCATTCTGCAGTGATAAGTTGTTGTTGTTTTCTGAGCGACCTGTTAACTGATTTATTATATTCCATGAACTTATTGTATTATTATAATAATCTTTTTTAGCTAAGTTACATAGTTTCAGGTGATTCTTTTTTTTTAATTTATTAAGTTTGTTTAGTTGTGGATGTTGTTTCGACAATAAATATAAATCCTTCAAGTTTCTACTAGAACTGACAATGTTATGTGAAATCTATTTATTTTTAGTACCTACATTGTGTTTGAAAATATTTAAAGGAAAACTTTCATTAAAATGTGTAACTAAAACAGAATAAAATTATTAAATTTTGCATCAAAATTCATACATGGATTCCTAAGATTCGTAAAATAAGGCTTCCCTAAACTTCTTTTATTTTCTATAGAGAATTTTCTTTTATGTGAAGTATAGTTACCTGAGAAGTTAAATTAGTAAAAATATTAAATGACTCTAAAAGACTATACAGGGTGATTCAGCTAACCCGTTCATTAGAAGTTTATGGACTTCCCGTTGAAATATTTGTTTAAAAATTTGGAATAGGGGATTGCTCAAAAAGTTCTATTTAATTAAAATATTCACAATTATGATTGACAACGAAAAATTTAAAATAATTATATACAATCTAATTAACAAAGCAATAATGATTTGACAAATCAAAATATACAAGATAGTTTAATTCCACGTCGGCTCGGGTAAACCGCCCCGGACGACAGCGAAGACAAAACCAAATGTAGGTGCCGGTGGTACCAATTAAACCCCGCTTTGATAGCAGCTGTGTATTTCCTTTACGCTTTTAAAACGACTGGCGGAGGCTAGGTGTAACGGTGTTATATACGCAACGGCAACTTTCTACGTCTTGCTTTTGCAGGCGATTCTATTCGAAGAAAGTGCACCCTGGATGTTTGTTAGCAACCCTACGGTTTGGTTTCTCTCTGCTGGTACGTAGTCTTCGGGTTCTGGACATAAATAGGTGTCTGTACTATAGTCAAATGCTAATCGGACAGCGTACGACAGAAACGGTTAGCTTTAGGGTATGACTAGCTACGGGACGCAAAAATTCAATTGCCGGGGCTGTAATCAGTAATCGTAATCAAGAAAATTAGATTTAGTAATTCAGTACCTTCAATGCAGCCAATCTAATCAACAGACATATTTGTACTGAGGGAAATAAGTATTATAATTAAATACGGTTTCAGATCAAAACAATATTCAGGTACAGGCGGTGGTCAACTCTTAGAACATGTCAGGATAATTAAACATTTTAAGAAAGCAGAGAAGTGTCTAAGTCTTGAACTTAAGTTAAGTTAAACTGAGGAAAACATCCAAATTTATACCCAATTTTTCTATTATAAACTGAGGATTGAAACGATACATAAGAGTAATTTTTTTTCGTTTGTTTGTTAGAATTTCTTGAATGGAGCCACTGATTTCGCAACCAAATATACATATGAAAAAGTAGACAAAATTTTACTGAGAACCAGAAAATACTCTTAACATCCAGATTCAACTAAATAAACTCTCGCTATACACATGATCCAAAACAAACATTGTATTGTATTGTATGCGACTGTTTTCCTTTAAAGGTTAGTCGTTTTCAACCTCCACAGATCTCTATCATCCCAGTCTTTTCTCTCAAGTCCCTTTCCGCCATGATTTTTTGTACATGTGTTTTCCATTTTGTTGTTGGTCTTCCGCGTCTTCTTTTTCCCGGTGGATTCCATTTATGAATTTTCTTAGGCCACCTGTCGTCGTCCATTCTCTCTATGTGCCCATACCAGAGTAATGTGCGGTTCTCTAGATTTCTTGTTATAGAGGATTTAATGTCCATTTCCTCCAGATTCTTTCTGTCGTTCATCTATCCTGTCGTGTGATTTGTAAACTTCTCCTAATGAAATCTAATTCTACTGTACCAATTTTATTTCTTGTTGTTTCTGTCAACGGCCAGGTTTCACCGCCATATATAGTGATACTTTCTACTATGCTGTTGAAAATTCTTTTCTTAGTTTCTTTCCTTATGTTTTTATCCACAGCACCCCATGTAGCGCTCTTGTAGCTGTTTTCCTGCTCGTATTCTACTGTCTACATCTTGCTTGATTTTTCCGTCTTTTGTTATCCTAGCTCCTAAGTATTTAAAGCATTCTGTGTACTGTATTTCTGATTCGTTTTCGTTAATATTGTCGTTTGTCGTCCCAGTACACATGTATTCTGTTTTTTTTTATAAGTTTATTTTAAGTCCTGCTTCTCCGCCAATTTCTTTTAGTTTTTGTGTCATGTGTATTAGATCTTCCTTAGTGTCTGCAAAGATAACCATATCATCAGCAAACAGTAGGCATTTCAATACTTCGTCATTTATTTTAATTCCATACTCTGCACATTCGCGTAACCATGTTATTAATATATGGTCTAAATATATATTAAACAGAAGCGGTGAGATTGTACAAACTTGTTTTAACCCTTTATTTATAATAATTTTTTGGGTCATTCGTCTCCCAATTTTTATTTTTCCTGCATTATTTGCGTAAAGCTGTTTTACTGCATTAATCCATTTTTCTTCGATATTTAGTCTTCTCATTGTCTGCCATATCTTGTTTCTTGGAACATTATCATAGGCTTTTTCAAAGTCTATGAAAACCATATATGTTTCAATATTTTTTCTTTCCTCTTTTCTTGTATTTGTCTCACGCAAAATATGTTATCCAGACATGATCGACTTTTCCTGAAACCACTTTGTACTTCGTTTAAGGGGATCATTTGTTGTTCTATCTTATTTTTAATTACCCTTCCGAATATTCTTGCCATAGATGGTATAACGCTTATCCCTCTGTAATTATTAGTCTCTTTTTATTTCCTTTCTTATAAATTGAAGATATCATGGAGGTGTTCCATTCTGCTGGTATTTGGCCTCCCGCTTCTATTTTTTGAAACAATTGTGTAATCAGCATATTCAATTTATTTCCACCATATTTTAGAAGTTCAGGTTGAATTCCACCCGGCCCTGCAGCCCTGTTGTTTTTTGTTTTCTTTATAGCCTCTTCTACGTCTTTTATTGAAATCTCTGTGGTATTTGACATTGTGAGTATATCTTCTTCTTGTCTATATTCATCTCTCGTTTCTTGTAGTAATTGTTCGTAGTGCCTTACCCATTGTGTCGGAGTTATAGTTGAGATATGGCTTTTTGTTTTCGTATTGGTCCTGGTACTTTTTAGTACTTTCCACGCTTCTCTTGTTTTATTATATCCTAGATTTGTATCAATATATTTACACGTGTTCTCCCAAAATTCATTTGATTCTTCTTTATACTGTTGTTTTACTTTCTGTCTGATCTTCCTGTATTCATTTCTTATGTTCGTGTTTTGATTGGATAGCCATTTACCATATATTATCTTTTTCTTTCGATTAGTGTTTTTAGTTCTTTACTAATAGGCAATTCTCGTTGTTTATTATTATTTTTTTCCAAGCACTTTGTCTGCTACCTTATGTATTGTATTCACTATATGTTCATATATTCCCAACGTCGTATTTTCTTTGTTTAAGTTTAAGTTTAATTGTTCGCTTAAATTGTTTTGGTATAATTCTTTTATTTTTTGTTGTTGTAATAGCTCTACATTATATCTAATTTCTCTGATTTCTTGTAAGTCTTCGTCTTCTATTTTTGTCTCGTTTTTTATATTATTTCTATATCCATTACATCTTAATTTAGCGGTTACTAAGTGATGGTCTGAGCCGCATTCCGGTTTTCTATATGCTCTTACATCTTTTACCACTATATTTCGTTCCTGTTTTGTTATTACTAAATCTATTATAGATCTTAGTTTTTTTGTCGGTTGTATCCAGGTATAATCTATCTCCATTGTAATTTTTTGTTTCTTCTCCGTATTTTCCAATAACATCGTCTCTGCCTTTTTTACCCACTCTACAGTTTAGGTCGCCTATAATGATTATTTCATGTGCTTTATTTATTTTTTCTATTCTTTCCCCAAGTAGTTCAAAGAGCTCGTCTTTCTTTTCTCTTTTGGCGTCATCATTGAGTCCGTACACTGCAATTATTGTAATCATTTGGCCATTTACTTTCATTACCATTTCTATTACTCTTTCATTTATTTCTTGCCAGTGTTGGATCTTCTCTGACCATTTACTTCTAATTAGTATTGACACTCCTGCCTGTGCTCTCTCGCTTTTATTTACCCTGCTCCATATATGATGATAGTTTCCTATTTTTCTTGGCCTTGTCCTTTCCTTTTCGTCTCCGTCAATACCGCAACATCTATCTTCATTCTCTCTATTTCACTGAGTACTTCTTTTTGTTTCCTTCCTATTCCTTGTATATTCCATGTACATATATTGAAATTATATTTCTTATATTGAGATTTTTGCGTTGGTTAAAAGTTTTAGCAGTTTTAGCATTTGCAGAATTGCCCCCTCCGTATCCATTGGGGCTCCTTCCATTGGAAGTATGGATTTCTACCCGGAGACTGTTATTTATTAACGGTTTTTTCATTCTGCTAGCTTGTCGGTTTTTATATAGAGTGATATGCTAATTCAATCGCCAAAACCCTCCTCCTTTCTCATACGGGCTTAGGACCGTCAACGGCGGAATTCCAAAACAAACATACAAATTTAAATAATTCAGTCATATATTCTGACACAAAAAGAAATATAATGAACACATTCGTTCTTACTATATCAAACTGAATTTTAATATTTCAAAACTTGATTCATCAAACTAAATTTTATTTTCCATAATTTACTCCGCATTTAAACATTTTACGTTACACATCTAGTGTTCGAATCAAAAATTGGGCTGGGTAGGTCTTTTGGTAATTTTTTTTAACAAAGTAGTCAGGTGATCGAAAGTTTAGGTAAGAATGCGAGCTATCTAATTGTTTTTCCTAATTTGGTTTTGTTATTTCCGTTTCAAATTTTGTAAATTTTTAATCGTTTCGTCTGAATCAATTCTTTTTAGAACTACTAATTATACTGTTTGTGTACACTGTAACAATCGTGAAATTCCATTGTTACCCAGCCTAGTTTTTTAGAAATTATAAGGTAGAGGTTCAGAAACAAAACTACCGGTCTTATTGCTACATAAATGCCGACGTTTAGTCCAAACGCGAGGGCTTTATCAAGGCTAACCAGTTTAGTCGTTGGTTCGTTAAAATTATCTGTGTGTCTTATATAATTTTAAATTGACTAAATCACAATTTTGACTTATTTTAACCATAGTGACGCATTATGTACCGTTTTATTAATTACAATTAGCCTCGATAAAGCTCTCGCAAGTTTGGGCTAAACGTCGGCATTTATGTAGCAATAAGACCAGTAGTTTTGTTACTTGACGTTCCCCTAGAAGCAACACACCTTATAATTTCTACTAAAACCATAATTAAGTACCATAAAAATATTGAAATATTCCTTTTTTCGTTTTTTCAAACATTTTTCATAATAATGATAATTAATTATAATTTCATGAATTTTATCATTCAATCTAATCAAATAGAAGTATGTTTCTAAGTCACCATATACACAACTTATTCAATAAAATGAAGCATGTCACATTGTCTACGTAAATAAGTTTTAACATTCTAAAGATAGTTCACTTAGTTCTTTGGAGTCCAAACTGCTGCGATTTAATTAATTTTACTTAAATGCAGTCTAGTCTATGCTAACACAGATTGTTGGTATAAAAATTACGTTATGTTATAATGACACAATAGAAGATGAAGCTTAAAATAAAGCAAAATCTTGCAATTTCAAAATGCATCAATTTGCATACAAATTTGGAATTTGACTCAACTTACTCTCTACTTCAAAGTCTATATTCTGATCTGCTGATAGGCGCTTTTGATTTTTTAGGGCTTGAATACTACCCAAAACGTCAATACCTGTAAAACTATATTTTAAAACTTTTATTTGAGTAAAATTCTGTTTGAATAATTATTGTGTTAAGCTTTGAAACTTATTACAAAATATTTTAACTTCTAAAGAGTAACCCCATGTTGGCTTAATAAAAAAATGATTTATTCTAAAAGAACTCATAATTTATCAAATTGCTTTAATAAATTTTACTTCGCAACTTTTTAACCCTTAAAAACCACCTCCTCTAACATTGCAATGCTTAACAACTACTTTAATAGCAGCCACTTAAAAGAACGCATCCTTTTTTTGCAACTACAAAAAATCATTTTTAAAACTTCTTACGGTAGAAATGTAAATGCTTCAAAATTTGTTTTTCAAATATTCCGAAATAAAAAATTTGATTAGTTTTTTATCAGAACTTTTTAATTTTTGCCTATACTATTTTTAAGAGCGATAAGGTTTTAATACTTTTAGTTTTAAAAAAGGGTGTGCTTAAACGGCTCAACGAAGGTAGAACTTGCTTGTAAGTACTGTTTTAAACGGTCATATCTCACTTAATATTAATCGTACAAAAATTTACGCAAAAGCGTAACGTTTGAAATTTAAAACAAGCGTTTACCGCAAACTACACATCGCCAAGGTACTTATAAATGTCAAAAACAAATGGAAAGTATAAATATGTTGTAAAAAAAGAACAAAAATGTGTAAAAGAAATATTTTTGCAAATATTGTATGATTTTGAAAATCTATCTAGGTTAACGGCCTTTTCGGCTTAATAGATTATGTCCAAAATCTAATCTGATGTGCACTCATATGCAAAGTATTGTAAAAATCTGTACGACGGTTTTCCTGACATTTTATTTATAAGATATGGAGTAAAAATCAGATACCTACGTTCTAAGAAAAAAAATCACATTTATTAAGAAAACGTACACCGCGAAGCAATTTGTAAAATTGAAGTAAACTTCTCCACATAGTCCAACAATAATTAAATGAATCTAACTGCTACCTACGAAAGTACGTCGAACAAAACGGAGTATCGCGCACCTAAGTTCCTTAAGACGAGTTGAAAATTCCCACTCTCAGAAACTGAAAATGAAATTGCGTTTTAGAAAATAATGGTTTAAATAAAACCTACAGAGAATAGAATTTACAACAACTTTTCTCCCTCATCTTTTTTGTATAATTGATATTGGTGAAAATATTGTTACAACAATTCGTGTCACGTGATTGTTATATCTCAGTAATTACTTATCGGATTAAAAATAGTTGTGTATAATTAAATTACAAACAACTTTTGTGAAAACAAAAATCTGTAAAATGAATATTTTTCTAAATATTTTAAAAATTCGAAAATCTGTGTAGGTTAACGGCTTTTTTGGCTACATAGATTATGCCCAAAGTCCAATCATATGTGTGGAATTATAAATAAGCACTATGTACAAAGTTTCATAACGGGACGGGTGGTTTTTTTGATATCTTGTTTACATACGGACGGAAGTGAAAAAAGTGAAAAAAAGGGGTGTATAAATTTTCGGTTTGGAAACCGTCGCATATTTATAATATGTGGAGTAATACAATTTAATTTTAGTAGCTTTGGTGTTCTTTGGAAGAGAATGGTATTTTTTTACAAAATTGCAGAAACTCGTTTTTACTATTAGCTCCATTTTTTCAAAATTAAGTATTTTGAACTGGTCAAACTTCTAGGATACATAAATACAAAGCAAAGGGCATAATTCTAATTTTAATTACTAGTTTAATGGTAATTAGGGATTCTTCTCCTGGATTTTTGCGCTGAAAAAAGTATAAACCGACATTGCTTTCACCATAACTTGCGCAATTTTCATGCTATAGACTTTATTTTGTTTTTAAAAGAAAGGTCTTTTTAAATTCTTGAAAAAAGGTGCTACATATTTTTTTCTAAAACTGCATAATTTTGTCGCTATTTGACTTTGAATCTGTCTAATTTATCATTTGACAAACAAAAATGTTAACATTTTACTTTTAATTACTTTGTTTTCTTAATTGTAGAGACTTGATAATGACAATAATGTTTTTTGTCAAAACCGGTCGTCCTGTACGAAATAAAATTTCCTTAGGATAAGGTGTACTTCAATCAGACTTTTAATTATATAATCCTAAGCACAACTTAACTCAATTATTTCGTTAAAAATGTTAACCGTTAACAAGCCCTAGATCAATTCACATTTGTCCTACAGCAATTATAAAAAAAAACATTTTCTTTATTTTTTTATAAGCTAAAATTTTACTCTATACAGTTTTTTTTATAAAATGCATTATTTGCAAAAAAACTATAACTATCAAAAATGACAGATCTATTGATGATTTTTCAAATAAGTTTAAAGTGGCTGTGATTTTATAAACTACAATCGTTTGTTGTATAAACAAATCAGGATTAAAATATAAAGTATAATAAGGATTAAAATGTCAAATTGAAGTTTCACTAGTAAACAGTTTACAGCCACTAAAAGCGTTTCCAGGCGGGCTCGAAAATGCTTTGACCAAGAGGGTGACGTTTTTGAGCATCTAATATGAATTTTTCTTTTAATGTTCATAAATTAAAATAATCCATATCCTTTCGCTTCATGGATATTCCTCTATCTTCATTTCATTTACCACTTCTACCGGATGTAGCCACCGTGAATTTTGTATGTTGATCTATCTCCATTACCAAGTAATTTTTTTTAAGTGCCTGCCGTGACCAAGATTCGAAGCGTTTTTCCGACTAGTAAATTTGACTACGTCCTTGGCATTACTACTAGACCACCCGCGAGTCTGATATTCGTCCTACTTTCTACTTTATGGTAAGCCAAAGTTGCAACTAACACAGCCACCTTAACCAATTTGAAAATCACATTTTTGACTTTAGGATAAAAAATAATGGGACACTTTGTGTTCAGTATTCAATTTCATAATGATTGAGAATATTGTGTACAGGGTGTCTCATTTAAAAAATGGAACAATTTGACATAACTTGCGAACGCGATGTTGATTTTTATTCTGTTTTCACCATAGTAATGAGGGAAACAAATGCTACTAGATTGCCTATTCAACCAACCCTGTAGCTCTAATAATAATGAAGTTAACAATAGTGCCGTCTTAAGTTTGAAAACCCTGTATATGATTCGTAAAAGTTACTTTAGTTAATGCGACTTTGCAGTATTTTCGAATATTTAATATACACGTATTTTTAACTAGTAAGTCTAACTAATACCATTATTTATTTATTTATTCTTTTGGTTATAAAATACATACTTTATGACAAATGGAAGTATATTCAAATAACAATAGGTACAATCACCCTAAATAATTTATACCAAAAATACTGTACATAATTAGGAACTAAACTGCATCAAAGCAAAAACTTTTTGTTGATACATAAAATTATACTACTAGCGATGCTTGCCCACAAATTACACAGAACGACATACGTTTCTGAATTGCACCTTACGCAAATCTTAAGGATATTATTGTTTATAGAAATAAAAAATTATGTAACATCAATTATACTTTATTGCAATGAAGCATGGGTATCGTGATTCAACAAAGCGGCCGTTTTACTTTTTTTTGACAGATAAGTACAAAAAAGTGCTACTTTACGGCCGCAAATGTGGACGTAAATTGTCTCTTTTTCAGATGAGCGCCTAAAAACATAATTTATGAAACAAAAGTTGTAGTAAATTAGATTTGGTCAACTTTTACTTCAAAAAGCTTTCTGTTGCGATGTGGAAATTCTCTGACACAACCCTTGTTTTTCAATACGGCGCACAAAGTTCCGTAATATTTAATTTAGTCTACTGAATTATAATTTCAAAATTTTGGTAATTTTTCAATTACGTTACTAATGTTTATAAAAACAACCGACGATTTCATTTGGGTATTTTCACTAACATGCCTTTAACTAATATCGAAGAACAACCCTGTGCAAACATTATAAACTTACACAGAACTTTTATAATTATATTTTTTTACGATTTCATTACAAATATGCTGACAGTATACACTTTTCTAAATGCATATGAATTTATAAAATTTTCTCAGAATATTCATATACACATTCTATATCTATTCTGTATATTTGCCGGATAAACCAGTAGGTAAGTTAAACCGTACATTAGAAAAAGAAATTTTTAACGGTTTTAGAATATTTGAAAAATCTTTTATAATCATTCGGTTGTCAATTGAAAATGTTGTTTTCAATTTAATCTTTAATTTTATTTTTTCGATAACGTATCAGTTGCAATGCAATGTGTGACAAATCACTTGCTTGCATATTTTTTTAAGGTATTCTCGAAAATAGTTCTTGAATACAATTTTTTTCTCCTCCGAAAGTTGTTACTAATTTATTTTTATTTACAAGTTTTGGTTAAACTAGTTTTATGAAGGATTCCAAAATAATTAGTTTTGATGGCAATATCTATAGAAGCACTAATACCTACTAATTTCTGTCAGTTATCTTCGAATGTAAATTTCTTTATGTATGGATGAAGCCTAATACTAATTGCTTTCAGTATTATCTTTAACTTCCGAATGTAAATATCTTCTAAACTGGAAAGTGATTGGTGATAATTTTTTCTTTGCAAATGTATACAAGTAGATTTTATGATTGCAGCTGTAAGATATATTGCGATTGAATTTGAATTGGTTATATTTCGATAATTGAAGAATTTATTTTATGTAAAAGCAGTTACATACTTCGATCATTCATTAATTATTGAAGTATCAACTTATGTAACTGCTTTTACATACCTGTCGACAAAGTTGTTTAATGCGAACCATTTGCGTACGTGATCGTTAACACGAGTCGACAATAGGTGTCGCAAAACTTATAGTTTGTAATTTGTTTCTGTTATAGATTTTTATGTTAATCTAGCAGTTTCATGCTGAGTTTGATGATAATATAGAATTTTTATTACATCCACTGGATTGTTATTTAGAAAACCTAATTTGGTTATTATGAACTTTAGTTCTTCAAAACTGTAGTTTTTGGAAAGCTGAGAAAAAATCCTATGCAGTTATGTGATCACTTACTGTGTTATTCATTTATAATAACAAAATTGGTTTTTCTAAATCAAAATCTAGTAGGAATAATAAAAGTCTAGTATTCTCTCAAAAATCACCATAAAAGCTACACAAAAAACGTTTTATGAAATTCACTTCAGAAGCTTTAATGGAAAGAGGAACAAATTACATTCTGCCTCTTTCTCTAAAATATCAAGAAACGGAAATTCCTACTTTTCACAAATTGATTTTTTTTTTCAAAATTCAGACATGGACACGACATTTCAAAAACCACTTTTCAAATTAAAGCTTTAAGGAAAGTTTTTATTTGCATTAAAAAGGACTTTTTTATTTATTGAGTAATTGATTCTATCGCTATCTCCACTCAAATCGGCTATATGAAATGGACTACTTACTTTGTTGTAAGTTTATTGAGTTTAACTGTTTTGCATTACACTTTCCCACCCAAAGTAACTTTGAAAGTCATTTTGCATCAGCGAGGGCAAAAATTTGAATACCGTATTTATTGGGTTTCGACGCTATGTATTGTCGGAAGTTACACCGCCGAAACATACATAGATGTGATTAGACTTAATGTTTTAAAGCTTTGCTTAACATAATAATTAATTACTAAAATTAATAACTTTTTGGCCATTTATTTATAAGAAACAACTGCGTGAAGTGTCAAAAACTAGCAACGAATGCGCGCACTAAACAAATGATCAAGAGGTGTTTTCAAAATCATTTATAATTTCTTTATTTGCCCAGATAAATATATGAAAAAAAGCTAAAAAAATCTCTAATTAATAGAATCATAGCCAACTAGGGTTTCCATTAAAAAACATGTTTGGTCTGTAACTCGAAAACGAATTAAGCTACAACAAATTTGAGTTCCGCATTAAATTTCATACAAAAAATGCACACAAAATGTTTTGGTTAAAAAGTTATGAAGCTTTAAAGAAAACAGCATAAAACGCAAAACACTCTGTATCTCCCAAACGAGTCAAGATATCTAAGTGTTGTTTAGACCATTGGATTTGTCTAAAAATCGGGCTGAGGGTTTCGACCACGGTTTTTCCCTATCAATTCGCGAAATACCTGAAACCCCCTAATTACATCAAAAATAGGACACCCGGTATATTGATAATAAGAAATGGACTAGATATCAGCAATCAGCAACAAAAGCACCAGTTAGACTATGATGCTGTAATCGTCGGAATCTCCGGAGGTTTTAGATCCCAAGACTTGCGTTTTTTAAGAACAGAAAAAGTTTATGATTTAGCTCTGTGGTCCTGATGAAACTAATAAAACGAAAACAAAAACGAGAAGACGGTATATTATAATAGAAAATGAACAAAATTTCTTAATATTTTGCTTTGCGGTCTCCATCTCCACATATCAAATACAATCGATTCTTAGTTTTCTACAAACATTAAAAGTGTTCGACGAAACTTATACGTAGAAATAGTTTTGGAAGGATTCCATCAAAAGTAGCAGCGTATTTAAACCTTTCCATCCCTAAAGCTTATACCAGACTTGTTTGCGACGAAGTTGCGCTAGGTACTTGCAGATTGTGGTGGGGTTACACAGTTAAAACGACACAAAGGTTGTTTGTCTGGTACAATTGAAGAAGGTTATAAACATATGGGAAACTTTTTATTATTTTGTCGAAATAAATTTATTCTTTCTAATAAGTTTTTGAAGTATCTTGCTAAACGGAACGGAAAAGTAGTCATGTTTGTAATAAATAAAAAGAAATTTAAGAAGAAGAATGTAATTGTATATTTATATGTAGTATAGTTTTTATTACAAACAACTTTTCATAATTACAGTTTTTGATATTGTTACAAATAAAGGTACCTTACCTATGTAACAAGAATAACTTTTTTTCGTAAAATTAATAATAAAAATTTTTCCATGTGGTAGGCACACTGTAGGAGATATTGTTCAGAACAAGTTGAAGATGACAGAAAAATTTCAAGGACAAAGTCGATATGAAGAAGCAATAGCATCATCAACATACGTTTTTTCTAATGACCACATAGAAGAACCCAATGGAAAGAAAGTTATGGAATATAAGCAAAATGTGTGTCTGACGACATCTCGTGTATGAACATTGACACGTATGATTAGTATAAACTAAGAAAATGCCAACAGTTAAAAGTAAGGACATGTGTGCGTTTACGTGCATATCGCTATCTAAGTAACAGCTTCAATGCCTTAAACGCACGAGTGTCGATAAAGCCAAGTAAAAAACTTGTACAGAAGCATTACACGCAACGAAAGAACACCTGATGCTGCATTTCGCTCTTATTATGAGCTCATCAGAGGTGTATACTTAAGTGCGGTATACAACTGTACAAGACGGCGGTTGGACTTTTAAACTCTCGTGGAGTAATGAATATAAGCAAAATGTGTGTCTGACGACATCTCGTGTATGAACATTGACACGTATGATTAGTATAAACTAAGAAAATGCCAACAGTTAAAAGTAAAGACATGTGTGCGTTTACGTGCATATCTTTATCGACACTCGTGCGTTTAAGGCATTGAAGCTGTTACTTAGATAGCGATATGCACGTAAACGCACACATGTCCTTACTTTTAACTGTTGGCATTTTCTTAGTTTATACTAATCATACGTGTCAATGTTCATACACGAGATGTCGTCAGACACACATTTTGCTTATATTCATTACTCCACGAGAGTTTAAAAGACCAACCGCCGTCTTGTACAGTTGTATACCGCACTTAAATATACACCTCTGATGAGCTCATAATAAGAGCGAAATGCAGCATCAGGTGTTCTTTCGTTGCGTGTAATGCTTCTGTACAAGTTTTTACTTGGCTTTATCGACACTCGTGCGTTTAAGGCATTGAAGCTGTTACTTAGATAGCGATATGCACGTAAACGCACACATGTCCTTACTTTTAACTGTTGGCATTTTCTTAGTTTATACTAATCATACGTGTCAATGTTCATACACGAGATGTCGTCAGACACACATTTTGCTTATATTCATTACTCCACGAGAGTTTAAAAGACCAACCGCCGTCTTGTACAGTTGTATACCGCACTTAAATATACACCTCTGATGAGCTCATAATAAGAGCGAAATGCAGCATCAGGTGTTCTTTCGTTGCGTGTAATGCTTCTGTACAAGTTTTTACTTGGCTTTATCGACACTCGTGCGTTTAAGGCATTGAAGCTGTTACTTAGATAGCGATATGCACGTAAACGCACACATGTCCTTACTTTTAACTGTTGGCATTTTCTTAGTTTATACTAATCATACGTGTCAATGTTCATACACGAGATGTCGTCAGACACACATTTTGCTTATATTCATTACTCCACGAGAGTTTAAAAGACCAACCGCCGTCTTGTACAGTTATATACCGCACTTAAGTATACACCTCTGATGAGCTCATAATAAGAGCGAAATGCAGCATCAGGTGTTCTTTCGTTGCGTGTAATGCTTCTGTACAAGTTTTTTACTTGGCTTTATGGACACTCGTGCGTTTAAGGCATTGAAGCTGTTACTTAGATAGCGATATGCACGTAAACGCACACATGTCCTTACTTTTAACTGTTGGCATTTTCATAGTTTATACTAATCATACGTGTCAATGTTCATACACGAGATGTCGTCAGACACACATTTTGCTTATATTCATTACTCCACGAGAGTTTAAAAGACCAACCGCCGTCTTGTACAGTTGTATACCGCACTTAAGTATACACCTCTGATGAGCTCATAATAAAAGCGAAATGCAGCATCAGGTGTTCTTTCGTTGCGTGTAATGCTTCTGTACAAGTTTTTTACTTGGCTTTATCGACACTCGTGCGTTTAAGGCATTGAAGCTGTTACTTAGATAGCGATATGCACGTAAACGCACACATGTCCTTACTTTTAACTGTTGGCATTTTCAAAGTTATGGAACTTCCTATGGTTAAAAATTTAAGAAAGCTTAAGCCGGAAACACATATGTCTGATGAGTTGTGTTCTGTTGTAATCTGTTATACTTTATTGCGACTACCCTTTTCTTTTTATTTTATTTGTATTTGTATTTACATTTCCCTGGCTATTTTTTCCCATGCTTCCTGTGACATTGTATGGTTCCGGTATTGCAGGTACTGAATGTTATACTAACATTCATGTCTTTGTACATGTTCAATTACATTGTTTTTCAATTTTTGTGTATAATTATCACATCTTCCAACGACGCGTGTACACTTGTCTGACACTCTGTGATGATATGATGTGTTGTGTGACGAAAATCTGGACGATCGTGATTTTGAGGTATCGTAACACAACATATAACATCACATGGTACATGTATACTACGTCCTGTTGCACCACAACATAATACAACACGTCAAACAAATGTGTTTCTAGCTTTATTCTCATTGACAGAATTAAAGTTTCAGAAAAAATTCGATTTACTTTTCATTCAAATTAACAATGGTAAAGTATATGTACATTTTTCGTTTATTTTTTTTATCATTGTTTTAAGATAACCTTGAAAACAACTACTTTATTATTTTGTTAGCGATGGGGAAAATCGTATAATATACCGGATGTCCACTTATATTTTTCCCTATTTTAACTGCCTATAACTTCTAAACGGTTTAGGATAGAAACACGCGGTTTTCACTAAAATGTTACATTTTAGTATAAGTTTTCTTTGAATACATTGAATTTTTTCTATCGATTTCGAAGAGGTCATAACAAAAATGGTGGATTATTAACAATTTTTTGTTAACTTTTTTTTATGGAACACCCGGTATATTATCTATAGTTTGAAAGAACTGACTTTCACCTATCTAGCGATGCAAAGTTTTTCAAAATCGGTTAGCGAATGACCGAGTAATTAATTTTTAAAATGAGAGATAAAAATCAAAAATCGTATCTTAATTGACTCGTCTTATCAAAATTTTGTAAAAATATATAGTTTACCAAAGTTTTATACCGCTAGCTTTAGCAGTTTTCAAGTTATAAGTGTTTTCACTGAAATGTTACATTTTTTTTTAGTTTTTTTGAATACATTTACGTAAATCGTACAAATCGATGTTCTGTTGTACGATTTTCGATTTTTATCTCTCATTTTAAAAATTAATTACTCGGCCATTCGCTAACCGATTTTGAACAACTTTGTATCCCTGGATAGGTGAAAGTCAATTCTTTCAAACTACAAAAAAATATACCGGGTGTTCCATAAGAAAAGTTAACAACAAAATTGTCAAAAATCCGCCATTTTTGTTATGACGTCCTCAAAGTCGATGGAAAAAATTCAATGTATTCAAAGAAAACTTATACTAAAATGTAACATTTCAGTGAAAACTGCATGTTTCTATCCTAAACCGTTTAGAACTTATAGGCAGTTAAAATAGGGGAAAATATAAGTGGACACCCGGTATTATAACCCACAATTGTTTCAATTTAAGCGGATGATCAATAATCACTTACTTCAACGTTGATGTTATAATATACTATTATATCATACATTTGATATACGACTAATATTGTTTACTCTAATTGGAATTTAGTCATTTTCAATGTATAATATACCAATATTTACAACATATACGTATGTACACTTCCATACGTATAATGCACCTGCAAATTTTGCACTTCCATGTTTTGGTTCTAGGTTGTGTTTAATTAAAGCATGCAGAATTTCTGAATTGTGTGAGCTCAATAGCTTCTATTGTAAATTTTACGAAACGGTGTAAATGATCGGCATATTCATTAAATTCAACCATTTCCTTTTTAACATGTATAACTAATTTACTTTTACAAAACATTTTTTAAGGATATTTTTATTGAATGGGAAGTAATTTGGCAGGTTGAATCCTTTTTAAATTTTCAATATGTACAAAAAACAGTTTAGTAAAATAGTGATACATCATGCTTAATTGTTTTTATCGATGAATTATTGAACGGATTCAATGTTCAAGCGAAAACCTTTTTAATCGTGAAGTTGATTAATTATAAGCTATCGATTGTTTTTCTGTGGCCATGCTGCATACAACTTTTGTGACACCTTTGGGATTGATTTGTACATATATAGGACATATTTTGAATTTATTTCGATAATTGCATCAAATGAAACAAAAACTAATTTGTAGATTTTGTTTAGGTATACAATATTATACACTACGCATAATGTACATATGTAATAATTTCAATTGAATAAATTATTTAGAATTTAAAGATTTATATTTTTGAAGTACCGTTGAAGATGTTCAAGAAAGGAATAACACTCTAACCCACAAGTAGTTATACTTTATTTATAATAATACATAGATACAATTACAAAAAAAATGAAATATTTGAGTTTACGAAATTAATATTTAATTTATACAATTAAGGCCGGCGTTTTGTCAAATCCGGCTTGTCGAAGTTTTACGGAAAACGAAAGAAAATATTCATATGCGACTTTCACTGTTATTGTCATCAACACACTTGTCGCTTTGCTGTGAAGCATTTCCAAAGTAATCGGTTTAATAATGAATTAGCAATTAAAAGTTAAACTTAAAGTAATTATTAATAACAGCTTTTTGATTTTTGTGACATTATTAGGCACGTATATTTACAACCTAACAAAAAAATTTGATCGGTCAATTTTGCATATTTTCTCTTAAAACTTCGACAAGAGAATCGAGTGTAAATCCACTCCAAAATGTTGGCTGAGTAACGAGCATTACAGGGCGCTTGATCTCGGGGGCCGGTTTTAGGGTTTGGTAAGTATCTAACATGGTGAGCTGTTTTTCGTCAACAATATTACAATATTACTAGTCTCGATAATGTTTCTTTATCGCTACAAATACACCGGTGTCAGCGAGGGGTAAACCGCTGAGCCATAATTTGTACACTACTTCCTTTAAATAGAATACTTCCTATATTTCCTAGGAAGTACACAGGGTTTTCTGTACTTCTTTAGTACTTTTTTACTTTCTCGGTACTTCCTTTACTTCCTTAGTAATTTGTGTACTTCCTCGACACTTCCTGTACTTCCCCGGTACTTCCTTTACTCACCTGATACGGATATAGGTACGTTTTCTTCAAAATTAATTTTAGAGTATACACATCGTCTTACATCTACTTTATTCATTTAACTCTACTTCTTCTGCATGTATATATGAAACTAAGATACAAGTGTGTTCAAACTAAAAGCATTGATTCTAAAAGGTTGCGGTGCAGATAAGGAGAACATCAGATGGATTAAACAAAAACTCCAAAACATGTCAACTTTAATAGAAAGGAGGACGTAATTTGGTCAAACTAAAATACGATAATAATCATCTCTCAAACAGGAGTAGTCTCCCTTCAAAAATGTGGGGGTCTGGTATTATTTTTTGGAAGTCATTACTTGTATCTTGGTATGTTTTAATTGTAGTTGTAGTGTAGCGTTTGGATAATACAGGGTGTTCTAACAAAATAATGTCCTTAGTGATCAAGTTTATCATTACAAGTAAACTATGTGACAGTTACGTAAATGGAAAGACGATATGATTTTTAATCGACGAAGAAGAGAATTCGAGAAACTTCAATCTTAACAATCATCATTAACAAATTTATTTTAGACGTCAGTGAAAGGTTCTTTATTTTCGACTTTTTGTTTATTGTGCGTCAAGTAACCTTCACAGTGCAAAAAAGCAAACCACATTTTATATTCACTTCGTCACAGGCTTCTTTGAATTAATCTGATTTATTGAAAACGTCAATAATTAAAAGAAATTACGTTTGCATACAATGGTAGAGGCTAGTTTCAAAGGAATCCCTTAAATGATAACATATCTGGGGTTATGTGTCTGCATTCGACGTCTGTTCTTTGCTGCAAATTTCTATAGAAACAGTTGGACTGGCAAAGCAAACATTTTCGACATCTCCACAAAGCGGGTTCAGATCGGGTGAACGAGCTGGCCATTTAAAGGCATAGCGAGACGAGCGCCATCTTGCTGGAAGTGTAAATATTCTTTAAGAAAGTTTTTTTACAAATGAGTTAATGTGGGATCAACAGTGCTCTGTAGGAATTGGACATAAAAATTACAATTCAAATTTTCTGCAAGATAGAAAAGTGCTACGATATGACCGCCATATACCTAGTCCAAACCAATAGTTATTTTCCTACCGAGTTAGGAACAATATTTTTTAGACGGTTTGAACAACATAACTGAAACTATAGAACCAAACAAAATTTCAATGTCAAAATATTTTATTACTCAACATATTCTCCTCTTAATTGGATACATTTATTACAGCGAACCTGCAACGTCTCCAGACATTTAAAAAAAAATGTTTTTTCTTGCTCTGCAAACCAGACCTCCACAGCTTCTATTACCTCCTTGTTGGAAGAAAATGTACGACCTTTTAAACTTTTTTTCAGTTGAGGAAAGAGGTGATAGCCGGACGGAAACAAATCGGGTGAATAAGGGGGGTGTTATAGTAATTTAAACCCTAAATCACGAATTTTTTGCATGGCACCATGAGATTTGTGTGCAGCGGCGTTGTCCTGCAAAAACAAAACACCTTTGGATAGCTTTCCGCGTCTTTTCTTTTAATATTTTTCCGTAGAGTGGTCAGTAATGTCGAATAGTAATCTCCAGTTATTGTTCTACCCTCATCCAAAAAATCAATCATGATTACTCCATGGCAATCCCAAAAACTGAAGCAAGAACTTTTTCACCAGATTTTTGGACACGAAACTTCTTAGGTCTTGGAGAACCAGAGTGTTGCCATTCCATCGATGGTTGCTTTGTTTCTGGATCGTAGAAATGTACCCAAGTCTCATCCATAGTAACAATTTGGTTTAAGTAGTCTACATCGTTTTCAAATCGAGCTCAGATCCAACGCGATGCTTCTACCCTTGCACGCTTTTGGTCAACATTTAAATATTTGGGGATCCATTTTTCTCATGTCCAAATTGACGTGAACCATATGATGTTCGTATGAAATATTTAGTGCTTTAGATATCCGTTGTAGCCCAATTCGGCGGTCTGATAAAATCATGTCATGAACTGCATCGATATTTTTGGGGACTGACACAGAAACTGGCCTTCCCGATCGGTCATCATCTTCAATGGAAAATTTACCTCTTTTAAAGCTTGCATTCCAATTTTGACGGTCGCATACGAAGGACATTGATCACCAAGGGTATTAAGCATATCTTCGTAAATCTGCTTACCTCTTAACCTTTTAAATACAGGTACTTGATGATGGCTCGATACTCCAATTATTCGATTTTCACAATTTCGGTGGACATCTTTTTTATTTAATTTATTGCGTGACTCTGGTTTACTTTTTTGACGTCAAACTTTACACTGACACTTCTAATAAGTTATTGTTCGTTGCTATGGTAACGCAATATTTTGTTTATGCAAGGAACTGGTCTAGGCTAACTAGATATCAATACATGCTCGTATTAATTTCCAATTCCAGACAAATTCCTCTATAATCTGGATACCTTAAACCGTTGCTATGGTCATGTTGTTTATTATTTTAAATTGTTTCTTATTCTCGCTGTGAATTTCTGAATTTCTAAAAGTGTGTTATCCCCCCTAAACTGTAAACGATAAAATATTGATAGTGATCTGTAAACTCTGAAATATGGATAATGAGAAAGATAGTATTTTGGAAGCAGCAATGAAACCAGCCTCAAGTTGTTGCCCCTAAATCCCGGCAACGCTATGAGGAAGCTTATAGCAAGTTCATGGAGTGGCGAAAGCAAAACAGGGTAAATTCTTCGTTTTCGCAAACGTCCTGCTTGCGTATTTTGGAAAAAATTGCCCCAAGCACATTATGGACGCAATTTTCTAAAATAAGAAGCACGCTTATTGTTTACCAGAATACTAATATTAGTCAATATCCTAAATTGAAAGCCTTTCTGAAAAGAATGTTGCAAGGATACAAACCGAAAAAATCGAGAACTTTAACTGCTGAAGAAGTTTATAAATTCATAAAAGAAGCGCCAGACGGCAAATATTTTTCTACAGAAAGTAAGTACATCCCTATAAACAAAAACCCTTCATCAATTGAAGTTTCAATTTTAGGTAATTTTGGTGTTCGGAATTAGTGTAGCCATGCGAAGAAACGAATTGTTCCAATTAAAAATTGACGATTTAACTGATGTCGGTTCGTCCATAATTGTAAAATTAGGTGACACCAAAAATAAAAAGGATCGTGTTTTCACGATAGTTGACGAGTTATACGGTATCTATCGCAAATATGCTGCTCTTCGACTACCAAATACGTCTTTTGAATTATCAGCAAGCCAAATGCACTAAACAGCCCGTTGGAATCAACAAGATAGGTAGCATCCCAAAATTGATTGCTACCTACCTTGGTTTAGCTTTAGAGGAACCCGCATCTTACACGAGCCACTGTATGAGGCGATCATCTTCCACCATTTTTGTGGATGCTGGTGCTACGATTGAAGATCTGAAACGTCAAGGTGAATGGGATTCTTCATCAGTGGTACATACCAGAGTCTATTGAGCACAAAATCAAAGTTGCTAAAGCAATCACTTCGGCCGTTAAAATTCGTCAGAAACTTCGTCAGAAACCTCGTCAGAAACTAATCCAATTACTGATAACTTGAACAATGAAGCAGAATCCATCCATAATGACAACTTCTTCAACAATTGTCAAATCATCAATTTTCGCAAAAATGTTTGAAAATTCAAATAAAAAAGTAATACATTTCAATAACTGCACATTTAATAATGTAACTTTCTAGTTCTATTAATAAAGATTTCATTCAAATAATAATTGTGCACAATTATTTAAATCCTAATAATCCGAATTTGTGTGTAAACTATAAAACTAGAAAATTGACGATCGGAATAGGACTTCATCCATTGGCCGAATTCATATCATGCACCGTAAATGATATGAATTATTTTCACACTGGTCAGTGATATTTTGAAGTTTCGATCTCAGGTTGCTACTTTTGATATGTGTCACTTTCGTGACAAGCCGTCTAAAAACGTATTTGTTTGTATTTGGAGTGGTACCTGTTAATCTCATCATTCAAATAAGATGAGATTTCAAGAATGAGTACTAGACTAGTACTCTTTCTGAAATGGGACCTGTTGACATTTGTATCGGAATGAGCAATATTAAAAAACTGACTGATATTTCATAGAAATTGTTTTGCAAGAACAATCGCACTATTTCCACTCGTTCAGCAATCGTAAAAATCATTTTTGGGTAATTTATTTAGAAATTATCAACTGTCTTGAAGCTACAACAAATACAAAAAAAAGTTAACTAAGCAGTTAACGCAACTCGTAGCTTCGGTTGACATTTGAATTATTTTTTGCCTCAATTCATGGAGTATGTAAATAATTCAAACACATGTTGACAGAATCGGTGGTTACCAGCAAACATCACGGCAACCGGCCAATGAGATGTGAAATTGGAAGTGACAACTTTGGTTGTAATAAATCAGACGCAAAGTAGAGAGGAAAACAGTTTGAACATTTATTAAATCGAGGGAGATTATTATCTCTTATTAATATGATATGACTTGTGCGAGCGCACCCCTACTCTCGATTCATTTTACGAATTCCATGTACTCTGCATTCATATTGATTAGTCAACTGATTAATGTTAATGTACGTGCTAAGGCCAATTATTGTTTATGATTGTCTGCTCTTTAGGAGCTAATTCATTTTTGTGACTTAACGCATTCGTAGCATATTGGCTTTGTCTAGTTATTTTAAATAAATCAGATCAGTTTAAAAGAAGCCTCTGACAAAGAGAATAAAAACATGGGCCGCTTTTATTGCACTGTTAATTTATTGTATCTAACGTCGCATTGCCCGATTAAAAATCATATCGGCATTATTTTGCTAGAGCACCATGTATTATCCAAACGTAACACTACAAAGTTATTGAAACATATCACGATAAAGTGATGACCGAGGTTTCCAAAAAAATAAAACTAGATCCCGTATTCCCTATTAAAATTTTTGAAGGGGTGACTACCAATTATTAGGTATTTTAGTTTGACCAAATTGGGTTCCCTTAATTTTTCTACACACGCCTAATCACACATAATAGCTGTTGCAGTTATGCTATTGCAATAATTATCGGTAGGTGGATGTAAAAGAATTGGCTTTTCGAACAATTATTTGTACTTCCTGGTACTTCCTTATACTTCATTGTACTTCCTTGACATTTTGTAGTAATTCCCTGTACTTCCCTATATATCCCTCTACTTCCTCGTACTTCCCTCCCTACACTTCCCCAGCGAATTACCCCTCGGGTGTCAGGTTACCAAGGAAAATAAATTTAAAAAGATACATCTATTAATTTGTAACTTCAAAATGATTATGATTTTTAGATGAATGGAGAAACATAATAATTAAATTAGGTCAATTATGTACGTCCTTGAAATTAATTAATAAAATGTACGTCATACAAACAATTCAGAAAAAAATTACTAGTTTTCGCTCACTTTCGAATGAGACCGCCTTACATGTGTAATAAGATTTATTATTAATAAGAAGCACATCATTAAAAAAATTAGCAATGATAAGTTTTCATTAAAGTCAATAATTAAAACAATACATGTGCATTGTTCATGCTATAACTATAAATAAAACGCATTATTCAATATTTACAATTTATTGTTAATATATACTGTACCGGATGGCCAACTAATAATGGACGCCGCTTATATCTCGGGAATTATATATCTGACAACATTGAAAAAAATTTTAATAGGTAAATTAGCTACGAGAAATCGCGGGAAATTATTTTCAAGTTTGTAAGATGGCCGCTAGGGGCGAAACTGTTATGGCCGATCATATAATTGGTTCTTTCTCCAAAAAGATGCAAATATAAAATATATTTTAAATATTACCTTAGTAAAAACTGCAAAATTTCTAATTTTTTTTGCTTAGAGTATTTAGTATTTAGTAGTGGTGGGGGAACGTCAAACAAGTTTTTATTTAAATGGAAATAACTTCGGTATAAGTTAACAGAATTGAACAATCTTGGTCTCGTTTAAGGAGCTCTTCTTACTTAATAATATGCTGTATAAAGATACTCCGAATAAATTTTGACGTGATAGCTAGAGGGCGCTGTTTAACATTACAACAATTATTACGCATTATCATGAGATTTTTAAATAGCACTCTATGTATCTTTTTACATACTTAAATAGAGGACAAAATTGCTAAATAGTCGGTGCAAACCGCAACTTCCTATCTTTTTTGAAACCGAAGACATCAATAAAACAAATGTTAGACCGCTGACTATTTACATATTTTACAAATTTAAATTAGTTGAAACAATTTAATTAATGCCGTCCTAAATGTTCAAACTGCCATCCATCGTTTTCGATGCACTTAAGCATCCTTTCCAGCGTAGACCAAACTGCACTCTCTAGTTCAGCTACTGAAATAGTTTGCATACAGTCCCTTATTCGTCCAATCATGTTATCACGTATAGTGGGTCCGGTTGCAAAAACTATATCTTTTACACGACCCCATAAATAAAAATCCAGGCATGTTAAATCCGGTGATCTAGCCGGCCATGAAAAAATGCTGCCCCATCCTATATATCTACCAGGGTAGTTGGTTTCTAAAAATTGACGAATATTCACTGCAAAGTGGGCTGGACAGCCATTGTGCTGGAACAGCACTCGTCTTCGAATTTCTAGGGGCACTTCCTCTAACAGAATCGGCAATTTCTCTGTTAAGAACTGTAGGTAATTGTGGCCATTTAGTTGGTTATTAAAAAAGAATGGACCGATAATTTGCCTTTCTAGAATCCCTGCCCAACAATTTACAGATCAACGATCTTGGTGTTGAACTTCTTGCATCCAGTGCGGATTCTTTCTTGACCAATAGTGCATATTATAGACATTTACACTGCCATTACTATGAAAGATGGCCTCATCTGTCCACAATATACGTGATAGAATTTGGAGATCGTCTGCCATCAAACCCAAGAGCCAATTGCAATGGTCTAGTCTTCGATCAAAATCTGCAGCAGCCTGATGCAGGACTAAGTGATATGGATGTAACCTGAAAGATGTACGATGATCACTACTGATTCAACAGTAGGATAAGTATTAAGTAAACCTTTGTAAGTTTACAGTAGAGTTTTAACATTGAAGATTCGCTTACCTGTGCTCTTTTAGAATGTTTTGAACGGTAGATCGAGTTACTCCCAGATCCTGTGCAATACTTCTAGTACTTAGGTGTGGATTAAACTGCACATAAGCTCAAACATTAATAATGTTCTCTTCGGTACGTCTCCTGTGTTGTCTACGGTATACGAGAACATGGACGCTTCCAGTTGTTTGTAAACGATGGATAACTCGCAGAAACACCTTTTACTCAGGTGCCGTCTATCGGGATATTGCTGCGCATATACCCTTTCAGCAACTGTAGCACTTCTCATGCATTCAAAATAGACACCTATTATGTCAAATAACTCTTCGTTGGTATAAAGCATTTTGTAACACTTAACAGCACAGCACTAAGACTATCTAATACTAATACTAACAACACTAACGTAACACAAAAACGACAAGAAAAACTAACAAACTAACAGTAACGTAACACAAACAACAACAAGTAAACTCAAACTACACGAAAAACTCAAACAATCACACGCAATAACAAAATCGAGAACAAGCTTTGAAAAATAGTAACTAAATGATATTGACATGAAATTCAATTGTTCCAATATTTTGACGTATTGCTTCCACCTTTGTTTCACACCCCACTAATTTTATAATGGGTGCCTTCGCTAAGAACTGATTATTATTTACCATTTTATTCTCTTTTTGCATACATTGTCCGTTTTAAATGCTTAAGTGCATCGAAAACGATGAACGACTGTTTGAACATTTAGGGCGGCTTTAATTAAATGGTTTCAATTAATTTAAATTCATTTTCTATGTAAAACATGTAATAGATGTTGCATAGCCAGCGGTCAAACATTTGTTTTATTGATATCTTCGGTTTGAAAAAAGATAGAAAGTTGCGGTTTGCGCCGACTGCTTAGAATTTTATCCTTTATTTAACTGTGTAAAAGATACATAGGGTGCTATTTAAAAATCTCATGATAATGCGCAATAATTGATGTAATGTTAAACATCGCCTTCTAGCTATCACGTCAAAATTTATTCGGACTATCTTAATATTGCATATTATTAAGTAAGAAGAGCTCTTTTAAATGATACCTAGTTTGTTCAATTCCGTTAACTTATACCGGAGTTATTTGCATTTAAATAAAAACATGTTTGACGTTCCCGCACCACTACATTTTCTAAGATAGAGTAAAATACCCTAAACAAAAAAAATCAGAAATTTTGCAGTCTTTACTACGGCAATATTTAAAATATATTTATATTTGCATATTTTTGGAGAAAGAGTCAATTTTATGATCGGCCATAACACTTTCGCCCCCTAGCGGCCATCTTACAAACTTGAAAATAATTTTCAGCGATTTCACGTAGTCGATCTACTTATTAAATATTTTTTTTCAATATTGTCAGATTTATAATTTCCGAGATATAGCCGGCGTCCATTCTTAGTTGGCCACCCGGTACATACATTTGAATGAATTTTATTTTTACTTAAAAAAATTTAAAATTAAATTTAAATTATCTCGAATCACCCTTTTAAATTTTTTTGCATTAGGAAACCACATTGTAATATTTTATTCTACTACTCTGTTCTCATATCCTTTTGAACTTTAGCCTCCCAGGGGAGTATTTTCCCGATTTGGAAATAGAGTGCAAAACATCTTTAGAACAATAACCACTGACTCTTGAGGGTAATCGATTTGTTAACTTAAATTACTTTTTTCCGAAATGGAAAAAATCGTTACTAAGAATCATTTCAGAAAGCTTGAAAAAAACATTGGGGAAAAGTGGGAATATGAACTTTAGTTGTAAATGACAAAAGCTGCAGAATACGAAAGATTGCATGCAGTGGGACAAGGTAATAGCAAACAAGGGATACCTTACATAATAGTAATAGTGGATGGAGGATGGGCTAAATGATCGTATGGTCATGGATTTTCCCTATCAGGCGTAGCATGCATTATCGGTACCCACACAAAAAAATTATTATACATTTGATTTTTGCTATAATATGAGAAAAAGCTCAAAGAAATAAATTACGGTATCCTTATCACGTGTGTTTTAAAAATTATAAGAGTGTTTCTAGTAGTATGAAACAAGATGTAATTGTCCAAGGATTTAATGAAAATGAAAAGCGCTATAAATATGTAATTTGTGATGGAGACTCGAGTTTATACACGAATTATTGAAAACGTTTATTACGGGAGATACTTACACAAACTAGAATATGCAAATCATGCCACACGAGCATTTACTTCCAATTTAAGTAAAATTGTAGTAAATACAAAATTTGATTTATCTGCAAGGCGAATGCTACAGGCTACGTTACCTAGATTTAGTGCACCTGTAAGATCAGCTATTACAAAACCTTCAAAATCATCAACTAAACAACTTTGCGAAGATTTACGTAACATACCAAGTCATGTCCTTAGATGTCATTTAACCTGTAGAACAGCTTATTATACTCGAAAGGACAACAACGAAGAAACTATTTTACTATTAATGGGGATTACTCCAGTGTTGGAAGAAATAAAAAAATGCATAGATTTACTTGTAAGAAAGGCACACAAATTAACAAATTGGTTGCTAAGTTTATTGGAAGTAAAAGAACAAATCTTATTCCTTCGTGGCACAGAAAAATGTATACTGCCAAAAGCAATTCAAGGTTTGTAAAATTTTGTAGAGAGAGAGAGAGAGAGAGAGAGAGAGAGAGAGAGAGAGAGAGAGAGAGAGAGTATAAGTACTTACACAACCGAAACGATGGGCTAATTGATAAAGAAAAAGACGAATAATTTTGGAGTGACTGAAGTTAAAATTTTTTTTTATGAATTACATGCTTACCAAATTAGCCTACCCCAGAATTCTTAGACAATTCAAAGGAAATAAATAAGTGATTTACTTATAAATTGTATATTATATAACATCATATTATACTTTATTTTTTCAGTTCTCACATTTCTCAGTATGTATTTAGTAATAAAAATAAGTAATTAATTAATCAAGTAATTTATAAAGAACTGTAACAAAATAAATATTATTGTAATTAGGCAGATACACAACGGGCTGAATTACACTATTCAAAGAATTCCATTCATCAAGCATTTTTAAACGAACAGTTAATACACTAAGGGTTATCCGAAGGATTATAACACAATACTCTCATATTTTAATTACTTTTCACGCTACGTAGTATGCAGGTTTTAAAATAATTTGGGCTAGAAAGTTGCCCGAGTGTTTGGAAGGGTATCTCCTTTGTTCATATATTCATCTCAATACATAATTATGGATCCTACTTATGGACAAGGTGACAAAAGTGAAAATGCATTTTGTTCCGAAATTCTGTTATAAGTATTATTTACTTTTCAATTTAGTGAAAAAGACAACTTTACTGGAAAATGAAATACTTCTTGATAAACTGATTGATATATTTATTAGAATAACAGAATATACAACAAGATACAGTTTTCTCAAAACACATAAAATTGATTTTTAAACATATTATGTGTTTTCCGTTAATTATCACAAAAAATAAGAAATTACAATTCTACTATCATTTCGTAACTAGTTACGAAATAGTAGATTATTTTACTAGGAGTTAAACAATATAATTGAATAGCTATATGAGGAAACAACACATGTACAAAACAGCAATTTTCAAGAAAATGAAAAAAACTTTTAGGTTTATTCCAGGCAATATAATTGGTATCAAAAAGGCCAGAACGATAGTTTAAAGTGATCCCAAGGAAGTGACAATCCAACTTAAATTAAAAAATGTAATTTAAATTTACTATACATTTTTAAAAAATGGACATGTGTCGTTTTTGCGTAGCTTGAATTTTAAATAAGAAACGTTCTATATCAAAATAAAAAATATATTTAAGAAAGTTCACAAATTATTATGTTTATTCTCTAATTCGTGGTAGTAGGCCATAGAAGTATTGTTGCGTAAAACTCTTCCTCCACAAACGCAGTGCATTTTTTTATATGTGTCATTTTGCTTTTCCTAGTGGATATGCTGCAGCAGATGGGAAAGTCGTCATAATTTTACCAGGTTGCTGGAGTTTAAACGTATGCTTACTAAGTCCTTCGATAAATTCCAAGACAGCAACACATTCCTTATTTTCGCTATCGTAAATAAACTGCGAGTACGTACTGATGTTAAAATTGATTTTTTTCGTTTTTCGTTTCCTCAGATATACAGTTTTTTTTTTTAAACTTTGGCCACCAATCTTTAAAGTTAACTACATCGCTTGTTGTAACTTCTTTCACTGAAAACTTCTTGGTGTTGCTGCGAGCTACAATAAGCTCTGTTAGTTGATGAACTGTAAAAATTTTGTCGGTTTTTCTCAATTTGCGTTTTATTATCGCAAAGTCTCTGTCGCAGGGGAGGAAGGAATGTCCCCTGACTGGAAAATAGTGAATAATTTTTGAAAATTGGTTAGTGTCAGTTAATGCAAGGAGCATGCGTATTAATGTATGGTTTTTATTTTGCCCCCAGCAGTTATCGCTGAAGAGGTGGAGTTCAGTCATGTCCTTAGAAAACTCTTTTAGATAATCTAAAAGAAATGAGCAAATTTCATTCCCAGTTTTCTTTGCTTCCCCTTCATGATATATACAGTGTGTCCAAAATTCGATGCTCACCATTGGTATTTTGGAAACGGTAAGAGTTACAGGGTCGGTTAAATGGAACAATATGGAGGTATTTATCTTACCTCTTCAGACCTTCTCTTGTTTTCCAAAGAAATGCGTTGCCTACTAGATATTGCAAAAAAGTGAAAATCGGCATTTTCTTTAAACTTGCGTAGAATCCACACTATTTATCCTATCAAAAATATGTAAATATAAAAGTTGTAGACATTCAGATATTGAATAATATGCGTCATTAAAATATTTTTTTGCTTGCATCAGTAGCAAAATATGACCCAAAGTTGCATTTTTTTAAATGGATATGATAATTTATTTTTATACAGTTGAATTACTTGATTTTTTCCTTTTCAACGATATAAGGTTCGAGCTATTTATCTTGTGTACTTTAGAAGATATAAAGAAAAATCGACTATGTAACTGCTTTACATACCTGTCGGCAAAGTTGCTAACATTTACGTACGTGAACGCTTTCACGAGTCGACACTAGATGTCGAAAACCTTATCGTTTAAATATTGTGATCCCTCCAGTAGGGCATATAGTCGACAGCGCGCGTTTGTACAATAGTGAACTTACACTCGAGTTCTCTCACTCCCGATGAGTCCCAAAAGGACGAAACAGCTGTCGGGTGATTCTCAGTGTTTGTTTGCTATTGTACAACCTCTTGCGTACTTTACTGCAGGCGATTCGAAATTTTTATACTTGCCAACTGTTATGTTGGCTATAATTATTGAAGAATCGACTATGTAACTGCTTTACATACCTGTCGGCAAAGTTGCTAATATATATATATATATATATATACATTCTTGCAGTATTTTCCTTAATGTTATTAATACAAAATACTGAAACAGTTGGTTGTTGATAACAGAACACATCACCAACCGGTGTTTTTGGCAACTGAATATTCTGCATGAAGTCAAAAGCTAGTGCCAACACATTATCGGTCCTCGTTGCTTGATTATTCTCAATTTCTATACATTTTTTTACTTTTGCGTTTGTGCACCATAAGTTCTGCCACTGCTGTTCGTTTGGCAGTTTCATTCAAATTTTG
Organism: Abscondita cerata; assembly: GCA_030710515.1. NCBI lineage: Eukaryota > Metazoa > Arthropoda > Insecta > Coleoptera > Lampyridae > Abscondita > Abscondita cerata. Next base: position 34,752 of record JALBCR010003275.1, on the reverse strand, counting down.
ATCTTTAATTTTATTATTTAAAGTTTCACATGTTGCACACACGTCTACTTGCGGACGCCCAAACTGCAAAGAAAAGTTGTCACGAAAGTATCGGGTGAAGTAAGGATAACTTAATTTAAGATCTGGATACTTTTCCTTAGATAAGTCATACATTATTTTAAGGTTTAATTCGTTGCTTAGGTATTTAATTTCTCGACTTGCATAGTGGCTTATTTTAACTGGAAATGACATAATATGTTGTCGTACAGCAACTTGAACGTGTTCACCAAATTTATTTACGCTTGAGTTTTGTCCACGTAAATCTCTCGGAGATGTTCCAAGTACGGCAAGTGCTCTTAGTCTTCTAACTTGGCTTAGAGAAACTGCATACATAGAGGAAAAAGCAGGCAAACATACTTCAATTTTAGTAGATCCTTTATACACAAAATAATTAAAAACATGTGCCTTTGGTTTGTTTCCTACGTCAACCCTACATCGACGTCTATGAATGTTGTTAACGTTTATTAATCCTTGTAAAAACACATCTTGATTGTCTTTATTATCCAGCGAATAAAAACGTCTAAAATGTTCTTGCCTTTCTTCGTGGGAAAGTAGCATTTTGCCCTGCAACTAAAAAAATTTTGTTTGTATCTATACCTACAATAAAATTTTACCCTCTACTCGAACTAACATATCAGAAAATGAAAATCTATCTATAACAACAATGGCTTAAAGTGTGAGACAATAAAATCTGTAATATTAAACTGAAATATTACCTGCAGATACGGCTAATGGCTTTACCAGGAATATAAACTCCCTTGGAATTTTTATAGGGCTCGCCTTTTGCACGTGATTTTTTTACAACATGGCGTTTGTAATCCTTGGGAGTTGCCTTTCTTTTCCCCCGTGAACTAGTATCTTCGTTATTTCCATCACACACTATTAATAACTTATACATATAATAAAGTAATAAGAATTTTGCAATAACTTAAACAAGACCACATACATCGAGCAATAGCAATCTGATAATAAGACAACCGACAAAGCAATCAGTTGACTAATGCCTCCTAGATAATACAACAAAGTAACGCCTCACTGTCAAAACACGCTGCGCTGTATAACGCGCTAAGCAACAACCTCACATGTCCGGGACGTATGCTGTTTCTGTGTAGTATCTCTGAAATATATTGGTGCTTATTACAAACTAGGCATTAGGAGGTGTGTGGTTTTTGCATAGTACAATGCATTTACCCATGTAGATGTAATTTTCGTCATAAACACATTTTGGCCTAAAATGGACATGTGTTGTTTCTGCATATAGCTATTCAATTGTTGAGGTTAAAAGTGAAACAATTATATTTTTTAACTCTAAGTGAAATATACTATTTTTTCTTCAAGCGCTTATTTCATCAGTTGTTTTCAAATTTTCGAGATTCTCGAGTGTTATAGTGACGTTTTATGCTTGACAAATCAGGTTGGTACTTTACGATTACGTTCATAATATGAAATAACCGAGTTACCAACCTCTAAATAGTTGTGAAAACAAAAGAACTGTCGCTTTTAATGTTTAAACAGTAAAACGCCTTTTTAGGATCTGCCAGTACTTCAATAAAATGCTGTTTTATTGCCGTTTGAAGAAAAATACATTTTTTTGCCGTTTGTCAAATTGTTACCACATTTGATTTGGAAATGGTAACCATAATAACTTTGTCACACCCGATTAGAATTTGAATTTGAAATAGATTTAATTTCTATTTTAAACCAAATATTTTTGAAAAGCTATAAGAAGCAATAATTAGAACGTTCAATTAACCAAAACCTGCAATATAAGTTGTATTTTGACAAGTTTTCACAAATAGTAAATTAATTAAACGGTTGCTTTTTTCGACTGACAACGCTCTACCCCGGAGCGGTCTCGTAAATTTGTGAATTTTGATATAGGAACATGAATCCTTAAACGGCTTAGTTGCTGAGATGTAGGGTGTTAAAAGTTTAAAATAAAAATTAAATTTTTGCAATAAATCAACAATGGGACAACAATTACAGCTGACGTGTACTGCAAAACGCTCAACAAATTGAGACGTGCGATCGAAAAAAAACGCCGCGGGAAACTCTCATCTGGCATAATCCTCCTCCACGATAACTCGCGTCCTCACACTGCTGCCAAAACCAAGGAGAAAATTCAAGATTTTCGTTGGGAACTTTTTGACCACCCACCGTACAGTCCCGACCTTGCACCTAGCGACTACTTCCTCTTTTTGCCTTTTAAACAGTGGTTCGGTTGACAACGTTTTGCAACTGGTTTAACTCTCAGGCGGCAAGCTTCTATGCAGAGGGGTTAAAGAAGCTGATGCAGCGGTACGAAAAATGCTTACAAGTGAACGGCGATTATGTAGAGAAGTAAAGTAAGTTTGTACCTAACTAAATATGACAATAAAATTTGTTTCTAATGAGTATATTATTTTCTGTCACCAAACGGCCCTTAGTTTATAAAAAATGCAGGTCTTAAGACATCTCGTACTAATAAGAAACACATATAAATAGTACAAACTAAGTAACATCTGTTGCGACATTTCGTAATTAGAATAGTAGAAAAACATAGTGGATTAAACTGAATAACCGAAATTTAAAAAAACACTTCCTTGGCAATTGAATAGGGGTTATTGCTGTAAATATTATATTTTCATACTAAATAATGAATGCCTTTATTTTAACACGTGGAAAATATTCATTGTTTATGACCTCACGTATTTCTAGATTGAAAAAAAAGTGAAATGTTTAAATTGTACACTATATTCAGCTGTATACATTACACAATAGAAAAAGTTTCGATAATAGAAGCAATATTTCAAGCTTTTATTAGTTGGAATAAAAGTTTGTTCATATCTACCTTCATTAGTACCTAAGAAGCATTTCTATTTGAATACAATACTTAAAAAGGATGATGTATTATACAGTGAGCTTCCAAACTAATGCGGAACAATTAGAAGATGAGTTTGCTGCATCATTTGGAAACTTTTTCATATCTTTAGTTGATAAAGTTCAAATAAAAAAATGAGTTTTTAAAGTGTTACAAGGTAATATCTTGAAAACAGTTAAGTATATTTTCATCAAACTTGGTAGGTATAATAGGGAGATGCAGGACATATTTAAGCATATTTTTTAGATTTCGCCCACTCTTCAATTTTGAGGGGAAGGGGGTAACTTTGAAATTTCAAATAGGATTATGTATTTTTCTTTCTGAAATTCGAATCTACGTAATCAACTACATACGTGCACAAAAAATTTCTTGAATTGTTTCTCTGGTTATAGAATTCTGTTTAATAAAAATGTTATTGAATTTAAAAAAGAAATCAATTATATCAAATAATCTATACTCAGTATACTATTGGCGCGGAGTAATAAACCTGTCAGAATTATTGAATCTCCCGTATTGCAGTGGCGTAGGTACCTGATACGTTTAGAAAATCATATTCTTAGTAGGTAAATATATTATAATAGTAAAATCTACCTTGATATGAATTATTATGTGGTTTCTTTTATTGTTTCAATCCTTACTTTGTGGAATCTATTTTTCATAGTAAATAATTTAATTCAGCAATATTCCACCGTTTAATAAGATATAAATAGATACAAAACTTTGTAAAACACACTATTTGAATATAAAATTAAACTCTAAAATCGATAAATGACAAATGTGTCGTTTCTCAATTTGCCTATTTTAAATTTTAATTTTATATAGGTACGTATACTGAGTTTTACAAAAGTTATGAATCTATTTGTATCTTATTAAACTGTGGAATATTTAAAAAAAAATTATTTACTATTATGTGGTTTGTTTCTTATTTTTACAATTAAGAATCGGTTAATTATTACTCATATTGGCAATGAAGATGGTTTTGTAGATGGTGGTTTGTGAGAATTCGAATCAAAGAAAACTGGCGACTACCACGAAGACATGAATGCTAATGTGTTTGAAGAATATTTTGAGCAGATGCTAGATTTGATACCCCAAGGATTTATAATAGTTATGGACAACGCCAGCTACCACTCACGAAGATACGAAAATTTACCTACCAGCGCTTGGAGGAAAGCAGAAATTATAGATTGGTTATCTGTTAAGAATATAACTTTTGAGGATGACATGGTGAAAAGAGAATTATTGGATATTGTTAAAGTTCATAAGAATAAGTATATACGTCATGTTATTGACGAAATGGCAAAGAATCGGGGCATTGAAGTACTGCGTTTACTACCTTACCATTGTGAGCTGAATCCTATAGAGTTGGTTTGGGCTCAAGTAAAGGTGACGTCGCTCGTAACAATACCACTTTTAAACTCGACGACGTGAAAAAACTTCTGGAAAATGCATTAAACAAAGTAACACCTGAAAGATGGAAGAACTGTGTATCTCATGGCGTTAAGGAAGAAGACAAATGTTGGCAACTGGATAATTTAGTAGAGATAACATTAGAGCCAATTATTATATCAGTAAACACACAAGACAGCGATTCTGATTCCGAAATGGAAATTTCAGACGAGGAAGAAAGTTAAATGACCAAGCGTAATGTGCCTGAAACAGTGTTCTACTCTCAAACACCATTTATTGTAACCATGAGTGAGTATTGTCAGTTATTTTTTAATATACCTATTTTACCTACTAACGTCTTGTTATTTAAATGAACATTTTTATGCCTGTTACTTTTATCTATTCATTTTGATAAGTTTCCATGACAACCACATAATTTTATAATTGAGCCAAATTTACTTTTTGATGCCTAAAAATCGGTCCCCGCAAATTAATTATAATTGTAATAAATGTACTGACGATATCTGCATTACTATTTTATTTTATATTTATGTCATATATTATTTATATGTTATTTATTTTATTTGTATAGTAAATCACATTACAAATTTTACTTCTTACGTATTATATACCATTATTTTTGTATCTTGGTATAATACCCACATCTACGGCTATGATTCTCGTTTCGTCAGTACCTGGGCTGATGGTAACGTGTTTGCACAGATTAAACGATTGTTCTCAGACCCTAGATGGGTCGATATGCTGCAAGAGCGGCACAATGATCGTATTTTGGTTAGAATTTATTGGTTTTTACTTAACCGTAGAAGTACCGCTTTCACAAGAAAATAAAGAATTATTTCAAGCAATTATGATTTATTACTCCGCGCCAATAGTACACAGACTTTAGGCCATGCGAGACTAAGGTCAGTTGTACAATCTCCGCTTAAAGTTAACTTTGGTTTAATTTCCTAGGCGATAATTATTATCATAATTGTATCCTCAGAAATTGAACTATAGTTAACTTTAAGCGGAGATTGTACAACTGGCCCTTAGAGTCTCGAAAAGATTTGATGATTTGAATAACTTCGCGTTCAATCTTAGGAGTAGGGTCAGGTGGTAAAGGCCTATAAGTATCTTCGGATAACATGGAATTGGACTTGTCCCTTTCTACTTCCAAATCTCCTCGTCTATATAGTAGTAGTGTTAAAGTAAAATTATAATAACTACTTACGTCACAAGTAACGATGTTTTTTTGCATCGGATGTGGTAATTGTGGGACGAACGTAGTAGAGTTCGGTAATATCACCCAATTACAAAATCATGTTTTGTTATGTGTTACATAAATGTCTTTTATAATTTGGAAAAACGAAGCATAAATTTGGAATTAAACGATCTTATTTCGAATACAACCTTTTCTAAACAAATGCGTAACGACCTAAGAAGAGATGAACAATGATATTTTACTTAACTACCTAGTGACGAAAATGGATTATTTTTACACGTAATTTGATTTTGAAAATGATTATGAAAGTGCTAAACGTTTAGAGTGGTTTAATTAAATTTTTTTCTTACATTTAAATTTTTTTAAATGTTTTTTTCTAAAAAAATATAAAACAAGTATTGTATGTCAATACATGCATGCAATGAAATTTATGTACACAGCAAATTTTAAAGACATCAGTATAATTTTATTCGCTGCTACTTTCAATATTAGAAAAAAAATCGTTTTCATATTTATTAAAACAACTCGGCACACACTTCTTTGTTGCTTTAATGGAATAACCGTGTTCTTTTTACAATAAGTCTCGCACGTTTGTTAAATACAAAAAAGAATTTTTTCTAAAATTTTATCGAACATAAACTTCAATAAAGTTTCTATTTCCATTGTTTGTATAGCATTCAATGGTTATTAATCTACTTATTTTATTTTCTCAAAGAACTGCGCTTTATATTTTCAATCATACATAAGTATTTTAAAATGCACAGCTATATTTCTTTGTATTTGTTTTATGTTATTTAACGTTATAATTTAACTTACTATATATAGATAGATATAAGCTACAATTCTAATTAGAATTGATAGTTTTCTGCGTTTGTACACGATACTTTTCTGTTGAACATGTCGACCTCAAAACAGACTTTTTTTTTCATAAAAATAACCTACTAATTTGAATAAATTTATTAAGGAATTAAAAATAAATAATAATTAGTATGGAGAATAATTTCGTTATCGCTATGAAATGAGTAACAAAAAAGGGAATGTTAGCAGTTATTAGTACGACATCTAGTGTAGCTTGTGATATCGTAACACGTCCGAAAATTAATTTGAATTAAAGCAAGTTCAATATCTTTTTTAAATGGTTGACACGAATATACAGGGTGAGTTTTTAGTGCGTATTTGCTCTATAGCGCCTTAGCTACTTATTAGAAAAAATTGAGTGCTATCTCAAGTTGTTGGTAACCATTTTTGGTATTTTTAAAAATATCTGTGATAATACAGAGTGTTACATATTTCCTGTACAGCAACTAACTTTCTTATTTTAAATAAAACACCCTATATATTTTTGAAATTCGGAAAGAACACAAAATTTAATTCAAAAACATGTATCGCACCCTATGCTAAACCTAAGATATCGAAGGTATTTAACATAACAAGAAAAAATTTCAGTTGGAAAGATCTGGATGGAGCCTTATAACATTTTCCATATGTTATATCAAAATTTAATTTTTGACATACCGTAAGTACATAGAACTGTCTAACTTTTGCAATTAAAACAGATTGGAAAATAATATACTAAGTGTTACATTTTCCAGGTCACATTTAGCTAACTTTAAACTTCGAAAACATTTTTTTTTTGAAATAGAACACCCTGTATTTTTTATGCCCAATTATGTAAAATTAAATTACCTTCCTTCTGGTATAGCCATTGCATGGGTTAAAGTTAGCTACTTTTCAAATTAGCCTTATACTTAAAAATTAAAAACTGCTTTTGATTGAAAATAAACTATAAAGAACGCGAACACATTTTCAATAATAACTTTAATAACATACATAATAATAACAATAAAAATATCTATTAAAATCAATTTTTCAGTAGTGATCTACATTCCGCCCATTATTTGCTATGCATAACTCAATTCTTTGTCTAAATGACCGCTGAACATTTCCCAACATTTCTAGTGTAATTGTACGAAAAGCATTTCGTATTTTGTTTTTCAGATCTTCTACATTTTCTGAAATTTCTTGATAAACAAGATTTTTAATATGCCCCCAAAGAAAGAAATCTAAGCAACTTAGATCGGGAGATCTTGGGGCCAACTGACTGGACCACCCCGTCCAATCCATTTATTGGGAAATAAGTTATTCAAAAATCGGGAACATTTCGATTGTAATGTGGCGGAGCCCCATCTTGCATAAACCACATGCTCCTGATTACATCCAATGGCACGTTTTCAAGCAAATCAAGTAGATTATTTTGCAAAAATTTAAATATCTTTCTTCATTTAGATTTCCTTCGAAGAAATAAGGACCAATTATGTATTGACCAATAATACCTGCTCACACATTAACAGAAAAACGATACTGTCTGTCTATCGAGATTCTAAAATGAGGGTTTTCGTTATCGTAATGGTGATAATTCTTGCGATTTGGTTGGTTTACATGTGTTAGACAAACTGCTCTCATCAGTAAATAACACATAACTGGAAAATAATCGGTCTTCGTGTATTTTTGTCAGCACCCAGTTACAAAAATTTATACGGTTTTGATAATCCTGTTCAGTAATATTTTGTTTATATTTAGGATGATAGTCATGGAACTTATGTTTTAACTACCGAAGTCTGAAAAATATCCAAGACAGCACTAACTTGTCTAGTACTAATCTTAGGATTTTCAACTACTGCAGTAACTACATCAAATTGCATAGCTTCATCCTTAATTTTTCCTTGCCGTGAGTTCTTCTTATAATTAGCATTAGCTGTAAGTTCAAAACGTTCCTTAAGTCTTTCAAAGCATTTAACTTGACGTTTTATTCGCTCAGGATATCGCGTTCCATATCATTTGGACGCCAATAAACAATTTCTATTACATTCTCCTAATAAATAAGTCATGTCAACTAATTCTTGAGTAGAGCAATTCATATTAATGTTTCAGTAAGAACAACACAGTTGTAATCAAGTAATTAAACAAGACTGTCAAAACCACTGAGAAACTGACAGTTTTGTTTGTTGTCAAAGCCTTGTAGATTCTACTCGTGTGTTATTCCAGATCTTTTATGAAGTATCAATCTAAAACATAATAATGCTTTTTTTTTTGTTAAAAATAATTAAGAAAAATAAATATTTTCAAATTTTGTTATTAATTATTCAAGTACAAGGCTAATTTTATATGCAATTTTTAAGCAAAATCCTTATAAAAATTGCAAATATCTCAAAAGCTGCTAAGTTTAACCCCTGCAATGGTTATACCAGAAGGAAGGTAATTTAATTTTACATAATTGGGCATAAAAAATACAGGGTATTCTATTTGAAAAAAAAATTTTTTCGGAGTTTAAAGTTAGCTAAATGTGACCTGGAAAATGTAACACTTAGTATATTATTTTCCAATCTGTTTTAATTGCAAAAGTTAGACAATTCTATGTACTACTTACGGTATGCCAAAAATTAAATTTTGATATAACATATGGAAAATGTTATAAGGCTCCATCCAGATCTTTCCAACTGAAATTTTTTTCTTGTTATGTTAAATAACCCCGATTCCTTAGGGTTTAGCATAGGGTGCGATACATGTTTTGGAATTAAATTTTTGTGCTCTTTCTGAATTTTAAAAAATATATAGGGTGTTCTATTTAAAATAAGAAAGTTAGTTGCTGTACAGGAAATATGGAAAACTCTGTATTATCACAGATATTTTAAAAAATACCAAAAAGGTTACCAACAACTTGAGATAGCACACAATTTTTTCTAAGTAGCTAAGGCGCTATAGAGCAAATACGCACTAAAAACTCACCCTGTATATTCTGTGATTTTCATAAACTATTTATTTTTAGATTCTAATTAAAAAAATTTTAAAAATAACTTCGTTTTCAAGTTTTCAAACTTTTTTCACTGTACAACGCCACTTTTCCTTAAATATAAAATTAGTATTACTGATTTAGTAAAAAAAAATCAATCGAAATACATACAAAACCATAATACTAATCCAACGTACATAAAAAAGATTTAATTTAAGTTACTTTTAGTTATAAACATCGTGAAAACCTGCGTAATTGCTCTTTTCTTTCAAATAAATCAAAATTTTAGTTTAATGTACAATAATGTGTTTTTGTAATGTAATTGCATTTTAAAGTACAATAACATCAGTATGATAAATTAGTAGAATGAATAGTTTATATAAAGCACATATACCTATGTGTAAAACACCTTCAAATTCAAACACGAATTTCCGTTTTATTTTTTTAGTTATAAAACATATATAACAATTAGTTATTAATAACTTTAATGATTTAAGAGGTAAACATTTTGAGTATAGTCGCAGTGGCATTTTAAAAACAAAATAAATTTAATTTAACCGTAACCAAAACCTCCGATGAAGTTACAGAAGTTGAAAGGATGAACAGATATTTATCCTACTGCAAGGTACGTATTGGATTTGGAGTCTTTTGGGAAATTGTGTAGCAATTTTAAATATATCCGCTTTCTATACCCGATCTAGTTCAGTTTAAAACCAGCTTAAATTCTAAAAAAACACTATCAAATTACATCGTATCGTTTAAACCTATAGGTATTTAAATTTTTCGTATCTTTTTCGTATTGGATTTTGGTTATATTAATTCATTGATATCGTTTTTTGTCAGTTGCGAATGGATTTAATGGTAGATTGTTTTATAAGTAAAGAAGAGTGAAGAACGAGTACAATAGGTATAATTTACGAGTATAGACAGCCACGTTAATATCATTTGCTGTAAATATTGATTCCCCTAATTTTTAATCGGTTCAGGACGATTTGGGAATATTAAAAAAATTTAATTTTCATTGAAAATCCGATCAATGCACGAGAAGCACTTTTTTCTCTAGAATTTTTACATTTAACATTTTGCTGTGAAATAATTAGGGGGACGAATATTTTAAATAAAAACTAAAAAGAAGCTGTGAATGGAAATGATAAGATAGATAGTCAGCCGTATAAATGTTATATATCGTTCAGTTTCACTTATATAACGTTTTATACATCAATCAATCAATCAATCGAACAATAATTTACGATGGTTATAGTAATAATAATGATCATAATTTTTGTAGGTTAGTTTCACAATCATTTGGGCCTTCTTTGGAGTTAAGGTAATAGGGTCAATGAGATCCTGTCTTTTACAAGAGTTCTATTAAACAATAATGTAAGTTAGTTAAACGTCGAGTGAAATAGGTACAGTGTTTCATTGACTCGATTACCTTAACTCCAAAGAAGGCCCAAAAAATTGGAAAACTAACCCTCGATAAGAAATTAAGCAGTTTTTACCATCAATTAATAATAATAAAAATATGTTTATTTCAACAAGTACAGGGTGTCCCACCGGAAACGCCATCGATAGATAATAGGAAAACTGTGCATGGGAAAAATTTGAAAATTTGATAGTATACTAACATCGACGGGGGCAGTTCCGTTAAAATATTTTCAAGATGGTGGCGCTTTCGGTTATACCGGAAGGAGTAGGTGTCAACTTGCTTATTTTAAATGAAACACCCTATATATTATTTAATTTTGGATTTTGCACAAAATTCTAGACACATTTTGTGTATAATGTCCTATACCTTAGTCTAACTGTTTTGAACTTATTTTAAATTTTAAGTCAAAAATGACGTTTTCAGGCCTAAACAAAATTATAAAATTTTCCTATACTAATGCCTTTATTATTTAATTGGAATGGGTTTCCTTGTAGCAGGGGACCTATTTTAGTGGGTTATGTCAATATTTTGATAATAAAATAATACAGGGTGATCAAAAAAAAGAATTAAAATTAAATTCAAGAACACGTCAAAAGTCATTTTTTTTAAATGCAAGCACCATGTTTTTATAATTTTATCTTATTTAGCATCAAAAATAAGGTTGACTTTGTACAAGGTTGTCTATTCAAAAATTCATGGTTTTCGGAATATTGGCAATTTAACTTTTTTGTTGCAAAATGTATTCTTTTAGTATGAATGGTTATTCCTAGTTGGCCATGATAACGTTAGAAAAGAATCATCTGTCAAGAATATGTCAAACTGTTAAAAATGTTCAATAATCATGCCGGGACGCTTAAATTATACAAACGAAGATTACTTAAATTTATTTATTATTTATGGACAATGTATTAAGTTATATCAAGAACATGTGTTACATTTGTAGCAAGATACCCGCAAAAACAGAAACCATCACCAAAAGCCCTTAAACGAATAATAGAAAACTTCAAAATCTTTGGACCCGTTAATTCAAATGTACAGACAAATAACCTAATTATTTCATTTACAAGAAAGAACAATTAATTAAAGACCAAAGTTTAAAAAATTATTTTATTAAATGTTCAAATTGATGTCCTTGAACTTCTAGACATTTTTCGCATCTGAGTAGCAAATTTTCATGGGTCGCCTTCCTTATTGCTTCACGTGTTAAATTTTGAAACTCAGTCCTAACTCGCTGCATGCAGTCTTCTTTGGTGGTTAACGGGGTGTTATAAACTCGATTTTTAATTGTACCCCAAATAAAAAAATCAAGCACTGAGATATCTGGGGACCGTGGTGGCCAAAGGAAGGGTCCATTGTTTGCTATCCATTGATCATAAAAGGCGCCTTGTAAAAATTGTTGATTAATTGGCTACTATGTGGAGGTGCGCCGTCATGTTGATAGAATAGATGTCTACGATCAGCCAAAGGTAAATTATCTAAATAATTGTTTTGAAAATTGTGCAGGATGTTCAGATAGCCTTCACGTATTTAATAAGTTAATAAATCAAATATTTTAAATGATTTAAAAAAAAGGTTAACTTACCTTTTAAATTTTCTTGATAAAATGTAATGCCACGATGCCATCGTTTCTTACTGCAGCATAAACATTAAATTGCCAAGATTGTTGAAAATTTTGCTCTCTAATAACGTGGACATTTGATTCACTCCAATAATGGGAATTTCGCCGATTCAAAATGCCGTTTTTTGTAAATTTGGCTTCGTCTGTCTAAATGATGTTATCAAGAAAAAATTCGTTTTCTTGGGACCAGGTTAAAATAAATTCGCTGAAATCCAAATCATGGAAAATGCATACGGATGAAATTTATGTTTGCGTAATACTCTTTGAACTGACGATTTACTTAACCCAGATTCCAATGCAGCTTGTCTTACAGACATTGTTGGATGTGCAGCAAAATATCCCAAAACAGCGATTTCAACATTTTCATCATTAACGACAGGTTTATTTCTCTGTACATTTGGTTTAACGGATCCAAAGTTTTTGAAGTTTTCTATTATTCGTTTAAGAGCTTTTGGTGAGGTTTCTGTTTTTGCGGGTATCTTGCTGCAAATGTAACACATGTTCTTGATATAACTTTATCACATTGTCCATAAATAAAAAATACATTTATGTAATCTTCGTTTGTATAATTTAAGCGTCCCGGCATGATTATTGAACATTTTAACAGTTTGACATATCCTTGACAGATGATTGTTTTCTAACGCCATCATGGCCAACTAGAAATAACCATTCATACTAAAAGAAATACAATAGCATTTGTGCAACAAAAAAAGTTAAATTGCCAATATTTCGAAAACCATGAATTTTTTGAATAGATAACCTTGTACAAAGTCTACCTTATTTTTGATGCTAAATAAGATAAAATTATAAAACAGGCTGCTTGCATTTAAAAAAATGACTTTTGACGTGTTTTTGAATTTAATTTTAATCCTTTTTTTATCACCCTGTATTAATTTGTTATCAAAATATTGACATAGTTCACTAAAATAAGTCCCCTGCTACTAGGAAACTCATTCCAATTAAATAATAAAGGCATTAGTATAGGAAAATTTTATAATTTTGTTTAGGCTTGAAAACGTCATTTTGACATAAAATTCAAAATAAGTTCAAAACAGTTAGACTTAGGTATAGAAGATTATACACAAAATGTGTCTAGAATTTTGTGCAAAATCCAAAATGGAATAATATATAGGGTGTTCCATTTAAAATAAGCAAAGTTGACACCTACTTCCGGTATAACCGGAAGTACCACCATTTTGAAAATATTTTAACGAAACTACCCCTGTCGATGTTAGTGTACTACCAAATTTTCAAATTTTTCCCATCCACAGTTTTTCTATAATCTATCGATGGCGTTCCCGGTGGGACACCCTGTATATACTTATACACACCCTATTACTCAAACAAATATGTAATTCTTATGAAAGAAAGTCAATTACAACTAAATATAAAAAAGAAAGATGAAATTAATTAAATGCATACAAGATTCATTACCACTCAATATAAACAAAGAATAGAAAAAAAAGATATGTACTATGTGAATATATATCTACTTATTATGAACTCCGTACACGTTCACAGTTATACAAATTTCTAAAATAATTGGAAAGTACACTTGCAATAAAACTGCTCGAGATAACATGAATATCGCAGTAATTACTTATTTTATTGTAGAAATCACATATCTTTGTGATCGGAGCATTTCTAAGTATATCCGTAACTACAATAAAAACAAGCTGACGTTCTACAATGAATACGTGGCACAAGAACATTAATTTTATTTAGAAGATACGCACACTCAATATTATAATGGACCAGACTATGAAGGAATTTGGTATAACAAGCTCGTTGTGTTCAAAACCTTGGTAGGGATAAATTCCGTCAATTGTAAAACTAACAAATTTTAGGAATCGACGTTAAACTTTTTCAAGCATCTGTGTCCAAATTTTAGAGCGGGTCGCCCATATGAGTGAATCATATTCGAGTTTCGATCTTACAAGAGACTTATATAAAATAATTAACACTCTGGATCTAAAATCATTTTTATAATTACGATAGATAAGACCAAACATTTTGTATGCTTTAGACACAGTAATTAGTATATGTTCTGTAAAGTTAAAATGTTTATGAGAAGTAATTCATTGGTCTTTTATTGAATTTAGAAGAGACAAGCTTACTTTATTCCAGGGACTAATTAAACTGAACTAACTTTTCTGGAATAAGTGATAACGTTGCATTGCAGTCGATATAAGCCTTTAATCAGCAACCATCTGTCGGCAGCAATTAGCAGTAACTCAAGATATTCCGTAGATAAGTCAGTAATTATTCCAAAAGATGCAGATTAACGGGAAAAGAACACCCAGTCGTCGTAGCAGTAATAAAAATGTTATTTTCGAATAAAAATAATCGGTATCGTAATTTGTTGTGATAACCATATAGAAAGAAAAAAAGGTCGGGAATACAATCCTATCTAACATCTGCAATTGAATTCCAACTTTTGATTAATTAGCTAGGACAACATCTACTCACATCCCCATTTCTAATGTTGCCCTATAAATTTAATCAAAATCGCACCAATCTGCCATGATTGGCAACAGCTTGCTCGGACTAAAATTGACGAAACCTCGTATAACGATTTAATGCAAAAATGTACACTCATGAAATTTAAAACTTGGACACCACAATTTCTGTAAACAAAAGTTTGCACATTGTGAAGCGGGCTTAAGGGTATCATTTACAATTCTAACAGCAGGTAGTCTCAGCAGGGGTTATCTTATAGAAGGACTGTAGAATGAATCATTACACTAAGCACGTTTTAGAAAATAGGTAATTTACGTTGCTTACTTAATTTTTTTCTTTAAAGAATATATTTGAAGGTATCGCTAATTAAACACCATAGCTCGATTAATTATCGAATCAAAATTTTGTTTAGGAAATGTTTACAAAATAAAATTAGAAATAATTTTGATTTAAAAACGTCTACAAGCAATAACTTTTAAATTAAATCAAAAACTAAACATGGTTATTTGGGTTGACTGATTATTACTTATTTTTAAATAAATCTAACCTACTAATTATTGTAAGTTATTAAAAAAATCATTAAACTCTCTATTCATAATATTTAGTCCTTACAAAATGTATATTTTATGACGTTTCATTTTTTCTGTAGTTAATATAAAAAGTGAAAATAAAAACTAAGGCAATTCTTATTGTCAACGTATATATTTAGTTTTTGACAAGAATTTATTACATAATTATAATTAAGATACCAAGTTATAGTTTAAAATTAAATGAAAACGTTTTTTTTTAAATAAAGGTATTACTATATAAATAAATATAAGAAATCAATAATGGGTGTGACCTCCATTATTATTGATACATTCTTGGAGGCGTCTGCTCATTGACGCTATCAAGGTATCAATATAATTAATATTAATCGTTTCCCATGCGGTATCAATGGCTGCAATTAGTGCATTACGGTTTACTGGTATAAAATTTGGCCCTTGTTGTCTTCGGATAACAGCAAGTATTCGAGCCCAAACATTTTCGATAATGTTAAAATCTGGGCTTTTTGCTGGCCAGGGTAACAGCTCCAAGTTATTTGCTTGTATCCAGTTGCGCACAACCTGCGAAGTATAGGGTCATCATATCCCGATAGTTAATTATCGAATGTTGTATGTGTAAATAGTAAATGGAATCTACTAACGTAACGTTAAGTCGTTAATTATAGTTACATAACTCTCCTTTCATAAGATATAGTTCATATTAATATGCTTATTGTAAAGCTTCGTACACACCTGAACAACAAACCGAGGAACAAACAGAACAACGAACCGAACGGCAATCGGAACATTAATTTGGACGGTGCTACGTACGAATTTTAGAACAGATTCGCAAGTCCTGATTGTTCCACGAACGGTTTGCGGCGTTCCCGCAACTTGTCGGTTTTTCTCCGACATCAAAGAAAATGCGCGCGAATGCGTTTGCAGGTTTGGACGAATCTAAACAAAACGGCGAACAAACTTATGCGGGAGAATTAAATTATTTATTTTTTGTCCTCCCTTTTGTGGGTTTGTTGTGTTTTAGGTAATATTATGGAGTTGACAGAAGAAAAATGTTTTAAATTAATCAGTGTTTAAGAATGCAAGAAAAAATGATGTCCCTATTAGCATCATTTGGGCGGGAAATTTCAAAAAAAAAAAAAGCGAAGTAAATTATAATTTTTACTCTTCTTTGTGCGTAAAAATTTGGTTGGCACTATCTTCTTGTTTTCCGCAATTTTCTCTTCTCAATAATAAATATATATGAACTGAAAACTACTGAAAATAATTATGGGAACAGCACAAACGTTCCGTTTGTTGTTCGGATTGTGGAAATCATAAAAGATCGTTTGTCGTTCTGTTTGACTTTCGGTTCGTTGTTATGTTTGTTGCTCGGTTTGTTGTTCAGGTGTGTACGAAGCTTTACAACTTAAACAACAATTTTTGGCGAATAAAGATTAGTTTGTGATGTAATATTAGAAACACAAATTTATATCATATCAAATTTATGACAACTTAAAACCAAGAACGTGTATGTTATTGCTAAGAAATTATTAAGGAAAAGCGCAATTGCAGTGTAAATATTTATAATTAGATATTTTCGAAAGTTTATAAGTCCTCTATTGTAATCTTAATACTTAAAAGAAAATCCTGTCCATTAGCATTATAAGGAAATGGCTTTTACTTTATGAATAAGTTTCAATAACAATAGAATATCCTTGCTTGTTTAATTTACTTCCTTTGAGTCATATTGCTCTAAGGGTTGTTACATTGGTCATTAAAAATTAAGTAAGAACGTAAATTACCTATTTTCTAAAACGTGTAGTGTAATTATTCATTCTACAGTCCTTCTATAAGATAACCCCTGCTGAGACTACCTGCTGTTAGAATTGTAAATGATACCCTTAAGCCCGCTTCACAATGTGCAAACTTTTGTTTACAGAAATTGTGGTGTCCAAGTTTTAAATTTCATGAGTGTACATAAAAGGCCACTTTCACTTTTGCAAAGACTGATAAGAAGAATGATTTGTAAGTGGTATACCTACAAGGCGTTCCAAATTCCAAAAAAGTAATCAATATTTTAAAAACGTGAGCTACGCATATACTGAGTATCCCGGAAAATATGAAGCATCCTGTTTACCGTGGGGAATTTGAAAAGTCTGATTTCTATGTCCCCATAGTGTTTTTAGGATATTTTCGCTATCAGAACACTTAACAGTGTGTACTAAGAAACGCTTTGCATAACAATTCCTAAATTTAACCAAACATAGTACAAATATTTCAAAACGTACGAGGGTTCAAATCCCAGGCCGATTTGTTTTTTAGTTGTATTATTATTTTAAAAGAAGAGCGTTTAATTTCTGTAGGTAAAGAGACATAACTTTTAATTTTTTTTACTTGAACTCGCAATGGATTTACTAGAATATTCACATTCTGAAACATTTATTTTAATAATAGAACATGCATTACGAATGCGCAGAAGGCACTCATGTAATTTTAGCGTTTACCGTATTTGATTTTTTCGACTTTGCAACGTTAATAGGTCTATAACGACACCAATGTCAGTATCGTTATAAATTCACTGAAAGTCTATAACGATACTGTTCCGTACTTCAAGTTGGTATTTAAATTATTAATTCAAATTTAATGACGCCAAATTTATCGTGGTACCAACTTCGTAAAAAAAATTACTAATTATCAAAGTTTAAACATGGAGTTATCTTTTTTAATTTTTTTTAGATTTAAGATGCAAAGTCGAAAAAATTGTATGCAAAACGTTTTCTATGACGGTTACACTTTTGAAAATAAACATGAATGGTATTTAACAACGATATTTCCGATCTTTACAGCTTTTTGACAAAAAGCGTAAATTATGGGTCTCCAGGGTTTCTAGAATGAAATTTTCTTCATTCTGTTTTATGTTAGAAATATTAAGGCATATCTACTTTCAATATTAAAGTCAAATGCTTAGATATACTACCGTTAGTGGACAAAAGGAGTAAGGCCCGCTTTAGAATTAGATCATTAGTCAGTCACTATAGTAAAGATTTTTTTTGCTTCTTTTACTACTATTAAGGTTTCAAGTTCCCACGAGTGGTACTTGGCTTCAGTTTTGGAAGTTCAGCGACTCCTGCCACCAACACGATAAAAATGCCAACAGGTATTGCTCCGCGAGAGTTTAAAAAACCAACCGCCTTCTTGTTCAGTTGTATACCGCACTTAAGGTTATACATTTCTGGGGAGCTCAAAATAAGAGCGAAATGTTTGTTCTTTTCTTGCGTGTATGCTACTGTACAAGAAATACTTGACGTATAAATCAAGACAGTTGTTTCGCATTTGAAGTTATTACTCTGATAACGATATTGCGAATAACAATCAATTGTCTGTTACAGTTATCTGTTGGCATCCTTAGTTATACTATTTACATGTTCTTTATACACGAGATGTCTTTAAGACACATATTTCACTGGCGCAGTAACCTTTAAGCGCTACCGTTGATATGAAGCTCTGTTGAAAGATCTGGGTGAAATATGAACAATACTAGTTTGTTAGTTAATACATAAATAAATTCTTTGTGCATCATTTTATGGGTCGGTGTTCAACCAATTTTTCCCTTTCCTGATGTAAGTTAATAAAGATTATCATTTTTTGAAAAAAATTAACAATATATTGTGTAAAATTGGTGGCCAATCCTATAAACTGCCAAAGTCGAGTTACTGTTAGGGGAGGTTGTGACTCAATAAAAGCAGTCACTTTTCGTAGATTAGGCCTAATCTCTCCTTCTGACACTTTGTACCCCATGAGTTCTACATAAGTCTGAAGAACTTTGGCAAACGCTCTAACTAAATTTTAAACAGTATTTATAACAGTTTTCTGAAAAGATATTTTAGAACCTTTTTTTACGTTTGCGATGATTCTTAAAAAATACAATAATAGACTTGATCGAAAACAGCTAGTAATGTATTAGAATATCTAGAAAGATAGAAAATAAAGCTATCGTAAAAAATTTGAACATTTTGGAGAGATAGCACAGAATTTAAGCTCTCATGCAGATAAATATTCCTATAGCAGAGCCGAAAAAGAAAGTTTCCCGATGGTGCCCCAAATTTATTAGTCGGTTTAAATAGATTTGGAGTAGAATGTTTTTATATATCAATCGACAGATTAACTAGCGAATTAGAAAAACATGTTAAAGCGTACAGTTGCATCACAAATATATTTGGGTTCCTCAGTAATTTTAAACAGGCCGATAAAAAAACTAAAATCTTTGGTATTTCATCTTAATGATATGCTGAATATTATCATAAACAATGATATAAGTTTAGTATTTCCCAATATGTAATTATATATTGCTGACAATATATTTAACAGTACCAGTCACCAGTGATTTAGAAAGCTCGTTTTCAAAATTGGGTTTTATATAAAATGAATTAAGCTTTATCTATTTGCTCAATCGATAATGTAGTATTGAAAAATTGGATTTTGAAAAAATATTGCTCAAAAAGTTATGTAACAAAACAATTTTTAGACAGGCACATCTACATAGTATTATGTATTTTCTGTTGTTTGTCTGTAATCGTAGCGTAATAAACAATGTATCAATGTATTTTGTCCGTAACTAATAAAAATAAAACGTTATCAATTAGTATCACTTTGTTATAATAATAACATTAATAATATGTATATTTTCAACATGTTATACACCCAATTACAGAAACAAAATAATTATACATCAAAAAGTACGAATACATAAATTTGAATTTTAAAAATTAAATAAAAGAAAACTATTCCAACAAAAAGGAAAGTAACAAAAAAAAGAACGTGAATTGCAACTTATTTATAAACTATAATATTAATACAAAACTAATTGTTATCAATATATGTTTATTGAATTTATTTTAACAACATGTATGCCGTTCTTTAAATATCTTATACATAACTAAAAGGGCCGCCCAAGTATGTATTGACTAGCACCGGGCCAGTCATTCTTAAAATCCTCCTTGTCAGTTAAAATTACTAGTAACAACCAATAATTCATTAAATTATTCTTCATTACTATTTGAAGTTTCCTTTTTCTAATCTTTAATATATTACAAATAGAAAATTAATATGAATCCAAATTACTTTTTTATAAAATTTATATACAGATACATAATATTTTTTCCTACACTACACAAGATATTTAAATTAAATTAATTTTTTTCTGTTATCAGGTTTTAATGCATTTTGTCTTCTTATTGTTAACGTTTCTATCATTGAAAAGTAAATAAAATAATTTGCACAAAACTATGCATTTTTTCAGTACTATTAAACGTCTAAAAGCGTGTAGTAAGAGCCTCGCAACTAAAATTTAGAAGAAGTACAAATAAACGTGTAAGACACTATAGAAAAACCGACATGGTTTAAAGAATTTACTTAAAAAAGAGGAAAAAACAATCGATGTTTATAAGGATAGATTTTTTAAATGTTACACTAAAATTTAATTCATGATTTCGTTAGTTTGTACGTACTTGAAAGTTTGTCCTCCCGGGCATTAGGAAAGCAGGTAATTTTTTTTTCCTAGGTTGGTAGGACTGTCTATAACAATTGACAAGCATCTGTTTGTCAAAAGGTTTAATTATCTCCGAGTTACACGTGTATTTGTAAACAACCAAAAGTGAATTTTTGGATTTCTACAATAGGTGATTTTGTTTGCGGAACGAATATTCTTGTGCGGATACGTTGAAAATGTTACGGAATGCCCTTGGTGATCAAACTATGGCACAAAAAAACGTTTATAAGTAGTACAACGAATTCAAAGAGAGCCAAGAACGCGTTGAAGACGAACCGCGCTCTGGACGACCATCAACGTTTACCGACGAGGGACACTTCCAAAAAATAAAAGATTTGGTGCAAACTGTCAACGAAGAATATTATTGAAGCTATTCGTCTAAAACGGCCGGAATTATGTTAGAACAACTCTTGGTTCCTTCATCATGATAATGCACCATATCATACTGTATTGATTCTTCGCGATTTTTTTGCCAAAAATTCGACTAATATCGTTCCGCAACCACCGAATTCGCCTGATTTGGTCCCGCCCGACTTCTGACTATTCAGCAAAGTCAAAAGATCATGCGAGGGCGTCGTTTCGACACGATTGAGTAGATAAAAACCGAAATAAAGAAGGTCTTGAAGGCATTAGAACTATATCCGCCTAGTACTTAGTTAAACAATTTCATTTAGTATTCAATCAGGTTTTTTAATTTAATATCTTATATTGCGACTCTTAAAATTGCTACCCTACATTTATTGGTTAGAATTACGCGGCTGCGCTATGACAACATGACCACACCGATATCACAGAATACTTTAGCGAGACTTATTGGGACACACCCTATTATCAACATTTGCTTTTTACGTAGAAAATGTGACCAAATTCTAGTAACAATAAGTTACATTTACAATAAATAATAATCTTCATTAGGTTGTTTTTTTCGTGTCTAACACATGAGGAAAGCCTTTTTCCACTGTCACTGTAATGCCTCTCTCGCTACGCTCGTGAATCAACTCAAGTTCGAGTGGGAAAAATAATCGCTTTCCTCACTTGTTGGACCGAGAACAAAATTGATGAGAAAAGCAATGCGACTTTAAAACAATTAAGAAATGAAATGGTCGAAGCAACGATACAGGAGCGACAAACCACAACAAAAGAGAGCAGGGAAGTCAAGATCGACTTGATTAATCATAAAGTGGAATTGGAAAAAGAAAATCAAGAGCGGGAAGGAGAAATAAGGGAAGTACAAGACGACATCGAGGACATTAGAAGACGTACGACGGAAAACGAAAGGCAATTCTAATTAAAACGAGAAAGTATAAACCATACCACATTATTCGGTAACCTACCAATCGCACTCCAACTGGACGAGAATTGCAGATTCAAAACGATGGAGAGACCGACATTTTACGGCAACATTTATAATTCTCCGATTATGTTTTTAGAGTAACTCGAAAACCGATTCAAAAGAGAAACATCAGAGAAAAACAAAATGGAAATTGTAAAAAGAACCTTGAAGAAAGACGCTGGAATTTGGTTCCAGTGGATAAAGCTGAGTTACGAAAACTACGAAAAATTTAAAGTGGCATTTAAAACAAATTTCTGGAGTCACAACAAAACAAGGTTTAAGAGTACCTAGAAACAGAAATATAACCCAAATTTAGGCATGACGCGCAAGACGTACATGATGAAGCAATACAACATTGTGAAATATTTCTCGAGATAACTAGAAAAAACCGAATGGGTAAAATGGCTAGCGAAACGATTTGAAGCGGAAGTGTACCAGAGTGTAGGATTACAAAACATTCGCAACTGTTACAACAATTACAAAGGTACTTAAGAAACTACGATCATTACAACTACACCGGAAATACACGCAGAGAAATAATGCGAAGAAACGATAACCGAGGGTTAGTTTCGCTGAAAACAGAAATAATCGGAATTGAGAAGAAGAGAGACAAAATCGAGAATGAAACCGCGTATCGGAGCGTGTAAGAAAGGAGTATCAACCACGATTCGCGGGAAATTTTAACAATCGTTTCGCAACAATGCGAATGTGAGGGGCCGAAGAGGACCATACAGAAATATCAATCATACCGTCATAAATCGAACTCCAGAAGAAACAGAGCAAGAGGAGGAGAGAGAAGCAGAGGAAATGGAAATTAGGTTTTTTAGGACACTCACTGGTGTTCGAAGAAGACAAAAATAATTATCAACGCCCACGAGAATTCATTAAAATAGAAAATTTTAGCAAGCAAGAAAATAGTTTAGCATTTATAGAAGTAGGATTATTTAATAAGAAATTCAACGCTGTCGCGGATACTGGTGCGGAACTATCATTAATCAACGAAGATTTAATATATTCAATTCAATATTTATTTTGTCTTAAAAATTTCTATAACAAAAGATTCAGTTTTTCCTTTACAAAATAAACAAAAATCAACATAATATTTCATTAAATTATAATTCAACTAATTTCTGTTTCCTTCTTCCTTTTCTTAATTCTTTTTTCCCCTTCTCGCATTCTCCGTTCCACCAATCTTTTCTTTCCCTAATTCTTGTTATCTTAATCTATACTTTATCTTCTCTGTTGCCAATTCCATCCTGGCTGTAATTCTCTCCATCTCTTCCTCCACTTCTCCTTTAGTATTTACTTCCTCTTCCATTTCCTTTTTATATCTTTTATACTCTCTTCAGTCCATACTTTATTTTCTCTCCATACCTCTTCTTGTTCTTGTACCTCTTTCTCTCCCTCTTCCATCATGACTACTTCTAGCGGCTGATGGTCCGATTCTATCTCTCTCCTATTCTTAGTGTTTCTATGACCTCCTTACTTTTTCGTTTATAATCACATAATCTATTACTGACTGGCCTCTTTCTCCCACATATGTAAATTCTCCCTTTCCTTCTTCTTCCAAATTTCCGTTAATTATTGTCCAACCTCTATCTTCACATAGTTCTATCAAAATTTTTCCTTGTCCGTTTATTTTCTTATCCATTCATATCCTATTTCTTATCTCTCCATTTACCATTATTCCTCCCTCCTCTCCTATCCTAGCATTCAAATCTCCTCCTATAATCAAATTGCCTTCACCTCTTTCTTCTATTGCCTTTTCTATATTTTAATCATCCCCTACATTATCTTCTTCTGTTTCCTTTTCTATTTTCCATTCTTTTCTTACCCCCACTATTAGTCCTCCTTTCGCCCTTCCCTTCCTCTCTTTTCTTTTGCATACTGAATTTCCCATACATATTCTTTCGGCATCTTATCTTTCCATGTACTCCATTCTTTTCCTCCATCCAAGTTTCTACTAAACCTACCATTTTAAAACCCTTTATATAGTTCCAAAATCTACACCTTTGTTTTTATCCCCGCAATGTTCCAAAATAAGTTCTTATTTTTCTCTTTATTTTTACCCCCACCCTCTTTCGCCCTTTTTTTTCTTTGATTTAATATAAAAGAACATAATTCATTACATTGAGAAAATCATAAAAATAAACAAACCCGATATTCTAAATGCAAATAATAAAAAATGACTTCTATAAATAAATTATTATTAATCAAAGCAAAAATTGCAGCGCAAGAAGTAAATTTCGAAGCAATTGTAATGCCGAAAATGAAAATAGAAATTATTCTGGGAATGAATCTTATTAGTAACAATAAAATAAAGTTCGATGCTTAAAACAGAACAGTCGAAATAGTAAATGAAGTTATTAAGTGGAAGGAAGAGGTAGAGGATCAAGGCGTTCAAGTGAATAATTATCAAGTACAAACAAACGCGACCGAAGTCAAGATCGACCCGAATCAAATAGGTAAACCGGAGTACAAAAAGGTCATAACTAGTATATCTGAAGGCGACGGAATACAAAAGAAGTATGAGCACAAACTAAAAATAAAAGACGAAACTTTACCCCATCCCACATGCACACGAAAAGATGGGAGTTAAGTGGAATAGAAAAAAAAAGAAATAAAGGATGAAAGCTAGCCTTAAGTAGGGAGTGTGGCATTATTATTAAAAATCGAAAAGGATCAAGAGCCATACGAATTAGGAAGAGTATGCAAGAAGGGTAACGAGACAAATAGGAGTACGCGTACATGGGAAGAGGCAATAAATAGTAAATTACAAGAAAATTAAGGAAAGCTGATTGAAAATGAAATAAAACAAAAGAACGAATTATGAAATAGGAACATGAGAAGATTGAAAGAAATTAAATTTTAATTAAGAAATTACAATAAGTAGTAGTAGGATAACATTAATAGAGGAAGGGTGGTAGGGTTGAAACGAGTTATCTTTCAGTTAAAATAAAAATTATTCATTATTTAAGTAAGAAGTTATTTGGGTGAAGAAAACGAATGATCGACGTAAGGAAAAAATCAAATGAATATAAAACGAAAATAAAATGCATTAAGGAACGATTCAGCCAAGAGAGTATGATAAATAAGTAAGAAAAGGTTAAAATGTAAGCCAAAATAGAGCTACATCAATGAATAATCAGAGGCAACATAAAGATATACAGGTTGGCCTATTAGTGCGAGGAAGGTAGATATCTCGGAAAATATTGGGGTTAGAAAAAAACCCTTGCTATAAATTTGTGCAAATCAATGAGCTCTACGTTTTAAAATTATTATTGTTTATACAGGGTGTTTCCATAAAAGTGCGACATACCAAAGTTATGTTTTTTAAATGGAACCACCCATGTTTTATTACAAATTTAGATTTCTTGGGAAATTCTAATGTAACTTTATGCATTATACATAATGTCTAAAATGTAGAGTTTTTGCATTATTTCACTTTTTCCGGAAAAATTAACTTTTAGAAAAAATTTAATAACTCAGTTATCCTGGAATTTATCCAACAGCGATTTCGTAGCTTTAATATGCATTACATGTGCTAACTACAGCTGGTTGTTCACCTTTCCAATCTCTCTGGTTTTGAGTAATCAGTTATTTAAATTGAACTCCTAAAATCATAGATAATTTGATTTTTTCGAATGGCACCATCTAATTTTTATGTGCCGTTGAACGTAGAATCTTATAAGATTTCTAATGATAAGATTATAGGTATCTAACTCTTACTCAAAAATCCGTAACTGTTAGATACCTACAACCTTATCATTAGAATGCCACGTTCAACGGCATATAAAAAATTAGGTGGTGCCATTTGAAAAAATTAAGTTATCCATGAATTTAGGGAGTTGAATTTAAATAATTTATTACTCAAAACTTAGCAAGGTTAGAAAGGTGAACGACTAGCTTTAGCTAGCACATGTAATGCATATTAAAGATACGAAATCGCAGTTGGATAAATTCCAGGATGACTGAGTTATTTAATTTTTTCAAAACGTCAATTTTGCCGGAAAAAGTGAAATAATGCGAAAATCCTCTATTTTAGACACTATGTATAATGCATAAAATCACATTAGAATTTCCCAAGGAATCCAAATTTGTAATAAAAATGGGTAATTCTATTTAAAAACATAACTTTGGTATGTCGCACTTTATGAAACACCCTGTATATATGAAAACAATTTTAAAATGTGTAGCTCATTAATTTGCACAACTTTCATTGTGATAGTTTTTTTTTAACCCCAATATGTTCCGAGATATCCACCTTCCTCGCACTAAATGGCCACCCTGTATGTAGAAATGGAAAATAATGAGAAGAAAAATTGAAAAATCAAAATATGAAAATAAAGCATAAGTTAATTAGCGAGCTCAAGAAAGCGCTTATTAGGGGAAATCCTATACAGAAGTGAAGGTGGTTGAAGAAAATGATGAGCGAAATGTTTATAAAATGGGTAGGAAAACGTAGTGTTGAACGAAAGAATAAGTGTGTTGTAAAGAATTGTAGAAGTAGAAAAAAGTATTTAATTAAAATTACAAGTAGAAAACGTAAACTAGGACAAACCTGAGTCGAAAAAGTTATAAAATTTAAAAAAGTTCACATATAATTTAAGAATGTATGTACAAAGTAAATAATAATAATAATTTGTAAATACTAGAAATAATAAGTAAAAAAAGTCAAAATTTTACGTTTTAAGAAGGGAGAAAATGCGATGTTATTTCGTATCCCAGTGTCCAAATTTGTGGGTAAATGTGAATTGCAAAATTATAAAAAATTAATTTTCTTAATCTTACAGCCCAATAACATCTCAATATACTTAATCTTTCTTTTTACCACGAATAATACATTGCTTCTATTTTCGCTCAAAATCCTACTAAGACAGATTATTTAATACCTAAGCACGCTAAGCTTCTAATTTTATGCGGTTGTTAAAAAGTTATGATTTTAATAATATTAATAAACTTAACAAAGTTTTTAGGTTAATAAAACTGGTTGATGATTTTTTTATCTATATACGTATGTGTTAAACGTCGTCGTCTTTTATTACGTACTTTCGATTTTAGGATTTTTATTAGCTTTTTAAGGGCCAGGTATTCATAACCTTGATACAAATATAAATAAAATTGTATTTAGGTTTTTAGAAGTTTTGTGTTTGTCACAAATCCTAATTCCTCTTGGCTTTAATATTAATTGAGACTAAAAAGATTGCAAAAGCTCCGCGAATAAAAATTAGAAGGCATTTGAAAAAAATGTTTATACTACTCGAATAATGAAATAAAAATGTTTATCGTAAAATTTATTATAAGATAAATTGTTTTAGTGCATATGTTATCTTGTTTCTGCTCTAAGTAAGCAAACTATATAGCGAAAAAATCTTCGCTGTTCGATTTTGTTAAAATTTGTCACTTTAAGAAACTTTTAAAACTCGAAATAGGTATATAAAGTATAAACATAAAAATTTGTACCAAATCTTAATTCAAACAAAATTATGAAATTCATAACAAACGAATATAACAGAAACAGAGATCCGTGATAATTGCAGATTGCGAAAAACTCACACGGAATGAGATCATAATCATCTTGATGCATGTCAATATTTGGAAAAAATTATATTAGCTTTACAAGCCCATCTAAAAAGGAGACAGATTTTTTGAGACAGCCAATACAACAGTAGTAAACATTTGTTAGTATGGCAAATTCTTGAAAGAACGGTTTAACATAAAATCAAATAACTTTCTTTAAAAAGTCAGATATCGAATCAAATATGCAGAAATTTTTATTGTACTTATTAGACCTATGTAGGATTAAGTAATACCTATAATAAAATTTATTTAAAAAACATCATAAAAAATATTGTTTATGCGAAATATTAATTCCACTTTTTTCAGGGACACTTTCGATACCACCATTTTTATCCTTTCTCTTTAAGAATTTAAGGGAAGAAGAAGTTGATAACCCAGAATTAGTATCGTCTTCATAAGAACGTTTTCATCAGGAACTGTTTTTAATAACGAATTTATAGGTATAGGGAAATTGGATATGAACACATAATTTAACAATGTGATGCATGCGGTATTTTTCGGCAAAATAATAATAAGAAATTTATTTATAACCTAATTTTATGTCTTTATCCCCGAGATTCACGGAGATGGGCGCTTGTTGTACTTTTTACACATTTCTCACTTCTAAACTAAATCAATAATTTGATTATTACTTAGATCCAGCAAAAAAATCTAATGCACATCATAAATTAGTATGTACACTCATGAAATTTAAAACTTGGACACCACAATTTCTGTAAACAAAAGTTTGCACATTGTGAAGCGGGCTTAAGGGTATCATTTACAATTCTAACAGCAGGTAGTCTCAGCAGGGGTTATCTTATAGAAGGACTGTAGAATGAATTATTACACGTACTTACGATTAGTGTAATTAGAAAATAGGTAATTTACGTTGCTTACTTTAATCGCTAATTAAACACCATAGCTCGATTAATTATCGAATCAAAATTTTGTTTAGGAAATGTTTACAAAATAAAATTAGAAATAATTTTGATTTAAAAAACGTCTACAAGCAATAACTTTTAAATTAAATCAAAAACTAAACATGGTTATTTGGGTTGACTGATTATTACTTATTTTTAAATAAATCTAACCTACTAATTATTGTAAGTTATTAAAAAAAAATCAAACTCTCTATTCATAATATTTAGTCCTTACAAAATGTATATTTTATGACGTTTCATTTTTTTCTGTAGTTAATATAAAAGTGAAAATAAAAACTAAGGCAATTCTTATTGTCAACGTATATATTTAGTTTTTTGACAAGAATTTATTACATAATTATAATTAAGATACCAAGTTATAGTTTACAATTAACCTTTCGCTTCTTCGAATAAAGTTACTGATTAATGCATAAATCGCTCGTTTACCGGTATGCGTTTGGACGCATGATGTAATGAACGAGATCGAGGGATTGCCAGAACACAAGAACTCAATGAAGCGCGTAATTTGGGTATGTGGTGATTGGAAAAAAAACAAGCAATGTCTTCCGACTAGTTTTAGTGCTTTATCAATTAATTAAATGCATTTATTTTATAAAATGTCTTTTCTAATGTTATTGGTGTATTTACCCAGCAGTGGTTATTTTCGAAATAGAACGATACAAAGTGTTAGCCCTTGTCATTTTCGAGTTACTTTGAGTAATGATGGTTGCGGTTTATAAACGTTTTACAAAATTATAATGCAAACGCAACGTAACCAGTACCCCCCCTCGTCCACAAAAGTCTAAACTCCTGATGACGTAAACCAGACAAGATTCTTATACTCATCTATCTGAGTTCAAACGTCTTGCTTCCATAAAAGAAGATTAGCAAGAAGAAAAAATAAAAACCTTTCGAACAGAGTACAATCTCCTAACCAAAACTATACCTAGTATCTGTAATATTTTTAAGAATACTAAAATAAATTACGTTGGTTACACCACTACAAGCCCGAGCAGTTACTGCGCATTCCTGTATCGAACACTCGCAAGAGTTGAGAAACGTAATGGCTTCTTGAAAAATTATAATAAAAAGTTGATGAAACATGTGTCAAATGTATATAAAACTAAAACATAAATTAATTAATAAAGACCAGCTTAAAACCTATTACACGATCCACAAATAAAAGTCTTAAAATTAATATTGTCATAATCAAGTTAGATAGCCGTGTAAGTGATCTGTATACAACTACACGGTCTACAAAGACAGTTTACGACGTTTGCGAGGTCGAGAATATTTTTACGAAATATTAGTACCTTTCTAGACTGTTGTTAAAATTTAATTTTATCAAGGTTCCCTTGTTTTGTCTGTCAAATAAAATATATGATTAGTGACATATCATTTTATAATAATTGTTCTTGTTACAACGAATTAAATACAAATAAAATGTGTGTCTTGCGACATCTCGAGTTAACATGGACACGTATAAATAGTATAAACTTAGTAAATGTCACCAGTAAACTGTAAAGACTTGTGTGCGTTAAAGTGCATGGCGCCATCTAAGCGATGATTTTAATTCTTAAAACAACACGTGAGTCGATAAAGCCAAGATAACTTGTACAGAAGCATACACGCACGAAAGAACACCTGATGCAGCATTTCGCTCTGTTATGAGCTCATCAGAGGTGTATACTCACGTGCGGTATACAACTGTACAAGAACGGCGGTTAAATACAATTTATTGATTATGGGCTTTGTTTTCGACTTATTGCTAGTGGAACATACCCTAACATAATGGTCCTTTAAGCCGGATACCAGCAAATGATGTAAAGAAATCAAACGTTGAAACAATAAAATAAGAACTCAAAAAGAGCTTGACTGTGAAGAACATTTTGCTAAAAATACAACAAGAAACCAGAGTGGAAGATGTATTGTTACATTGCCTTTTAAAGAAAGTTTTAAAGGTTTAGGCAAATCCGAAAGAACCGCTCTATATCGTTTGTATTCAATCGAAAGACGATTAGCAAAAAATTCTGAGATTGCAAAGAATTATGCAGTTTTTATGCAAGAATATCAACAACTTCGTCACATGTCTCAAATTTCACACGAGAAATTATTAGAAACACCTGTTTATTATATATCACATCATTATGTTGAAAAACACGACAGTTCAACCATTAAATTAAGAGTGGTTTTTAATGCAAGTTGCAAAACTAGCAACAACATATCATTAAATAATGTTTTAAAAGTAGGACCAATTATACAAAATGACTTGTTTTCTATTATAACTTGCAAAAAATTGTTTGGAGAGATTTTCCAAATAAAGCATTTTTGTTTAAATACCGTAACATATGGAACGGCTTCGGCATCTTTTTTGGCAACTCGATGTTTATTAAAAATTGCCGTTGACAATCTTTATAATTGGCCAGAAGAGAGTGAAATAATACGAACTGATTTCTATGTTGACGATCTTCTCACGGGAGCGTCAGATACTAAATCGCTTCTTAAATTAAAAACAAACACTTTAAAAATCTTAATGAGTTATGGCTTTAATTTAAGAAAATTTTAATCTAACAAAAAAAAAGGTTCTTAACACTAGTGATCAAAATGCACAATTCCAAAAGTGTTTAATTTCAGACTGTTCTAATGTAAAAACACTGGGTGTTTCTTGGATACCGGGTCTTGATTGTTTTAAATATAATTCACAAACCATTTCTGTAGAGAAGAAAAAAGTGACAAAAAGAACAATTTTGTCATTTGTCCCAAAAATATTTGATCCACTCGGCATATTAGGCCCATTATCAATCAGAGCTAAATTAATTATACAGAAACTATGGCAATTGAATATAGAATGGGATAATAAAATTCCAGATGATTTAATAAGTGAATGGTTACAGTTACAAAGTGAAGTTTTACAAGTCGGTCAAATGCGTGTACCACGTCACGTTTTAGTTACAGAACCAAAATTGATTGAAATTCATGGATTTTGTGACGCAAGCGAAAAAGCTTACGCGTGTTGTATTTTTTTGCACTCGGTTGATTCAAATAATCATATTGAAAGTCACTTATTGTGTGCGAAATCAAAAGTAAGTCCATTGAAAACGTTGATGTTACAACAAGACTTGAATTATCAGGCGCTTTATTACTAGCAAGATTGTTTACTAAATGTTTCAATGCTTTAAAAATAAATATAACTCGTACATTTTTTTGGTCAGATTCAACGATATTATTATGATGGCTTGCTAATGAACCAATAACTTGGAAAACTTTTATTGCTAATCGTGTAGCTGAAATTCAAAGTTTGACGAATATATAAGATTGGAATCATATAGGATCTGATCAAAACCCAGCAGACATAATTTTACGTGGTTCAAGTTTAAAAGATCTTCTACATTCTAAGTTATGGTTACAATGGTCCACATTTTTTGATTGAACCTAATTTGTGATGAAAAAATTCAAATGTGTTTAATTTTGCAAGATCAAAACGTAATATACCAGAAGAACGTTTAACATTCATTACGCATATTCAAGATTTAGAGACGTTCGATATCTTTGACAAATACTCGTATAACTGGTTATTGTCTAAGGTTTATTAGTAATTGTAAACTACCTGTTGAAACCAGAATACTTGAAAAGTATTTGAGCATTTTAGAAAATGAAATATTTACAACAGTATTAATTAAAATAGTTCAACAAGAATGTTTTAGTAATGAGATTCAAAGTTTAAAATCAAAAAAGATTATTTTAAAGAATAGTAAATTGAGGTCATTATCTCTTTTTTAGATGTACAAGAAGTTCTAAGAGTTGGAGGTAGATTAAAAATTCAAATATGGAGTTCAGTGTTAAACATCCAATAATATTGTTTAATAAACATAATTTTACAAAATTGTACGAGCACGAACGAATACTTCATTCTGGTATTTAATGTACTCTATCACACGTAAGACAAAAATTTTGGCCTGTACATGGTAAACAACTTGTAAAATCTATTATACAAAAATGTATTTGCTTGTATCACGGATGCAATTTACATATGCATGTTGGGTTGCGTTTTTGTTTACTTTTTTCACCTGTACTGAAGCGCTAAGTTATAATGTGTACGATTCTTGAAATAGAATAGTTCAATTTATTCCACCGTTGTAAAAATGGCGCAACATACAATCCGTAAAATTTACTTTTGTCAATACAATGTTGCAACGTTTTCAAATATTTAGTAAACGTATTAACTAGTAATTAAAAGTGACGAATTTTTCATTTATGAATAATACCATTGATGATACATATCTTGGATTTTAATGACAATGTTTTTTTTAATAATTTACTAAAATACATGCGAAGCGTTATTTGTTAAAACAGTTTGGTTTGGTCGGTGTTAGATAAATAAGAAACAATTATTTTACAAATTATGCTTGCACTTTATTTTTTAACTTGCAAATAATAATGTTGACATTTGTTTGTCATTTAATAACTTCGTTAGGAATAAAGTAGAACATACTGGGAGAAATACCACTAGAGTTCAGAAACGCAAAATTATTGGTTTTTGTATCTACTTGTTTTTACGTGTTCAGTTGAAAAGGATTTTAAATAAAAATTGGTTTTCAAATTTTTCAATTCAAAAGGCAACAAGTTACCGTGTTTTTTAGGGAAAGTGGGTTCCACTAGACCTTCAAATTTAAATTCACTTGGTAATAAAACCTATTCCTATTACTTCTAAAAATAAAAGTACTAGATTTTAGCTTGAGGTGTGTTGTCTCCCGACGCGGTGCGGATAATACGTGTATAATACACTATTCTTTTCTGTGACGAAATAAATGACGATTTAATATTGAAAAATCATATTACAATAGAATTAGAAAATTATTGAGGGAAATTTGGTGTTAAAAATAGTACTCACTTTTTTCCCGAGGGAAAAAAATAATTTACGAAAAGTGACACTTTGTTATCTGTTAGTAGAGATAAAAAGTTAGGATTTTACTCTTTGAAACTGTATCAAAATATCATGGTTTCGAATTAAAATAGTTTAATTAAAGTAAAAATAGCTCATTAATTATAAACATTGTTTCAAAAATTACAATTCAACTCGATCTAAAATAATAGTAATAAATTACAGGAGTCTTCCGGATTATCGTTTATGAGTCACATTCCTTATCGGCTTAGTCAGAAATTCTACAATTGCATACTTTTAGCAACACCTTTAGTAAATGAGTAGGCTTGTTATAATATTGTTTAGATGCAAACAGTTGAGTACGTTAGATTGTAATATAAGAAAATTCAACATTCGTTCCAACATAAAAAGGGATAGCGTTTCTATGTTAAAAAATTTTAATTTCAATGACCAAAATTTAGAAATTTACTTGCGTAAGCCTAATAGATTTTAAAACATTTTCAACGGATAAACGATGTTAATGTAATAAATATATGAGTATGGAATTTTCAAAAGTATTTAAAGAAATTGTTTTTTTTGGGAGAACGTTTTTCAACGATTTCTTTACGAAATTAATACTTTTAAATCTGCAGGTTTTTTCATAATAATAAACTTTATTCACATGTGTATGTATACAATCTTTGTACATATATGTGTTTGTCATGATGGTATAACCATTGTTATAACCTTACGTAAGAAAGATACAAATAAATATTATTACATTGAACAATTAACAGACAATAGAAAAAAAATATATAACAAAGGACACACATTTAATTAGTACGTCGACAAAAATCAATAAATTCTTGTATATTGTAGAACGCATGTTTTTGTTTGTTTGTCAACATTGACTCAATGCACCAATATTTCAATCAACGGCATGATGCATTGGCAACAATGTCGTGCCTTAGCATAAACTATCAGCAAAATTACAGTTTTCTATTTCACATTTATCGGCAATACTGTTCTGTAAATTCTACAATACAATTGACGTATTTTCTTAGCACAAAGCGATACTACCGACCTCTGATGTTTAGAACAAATTTCGGGGTCGCATAATCCCGTAAGGTTGACTATCTTTACCAATATTTCAATCAACGTAGAGCAAAACCACATTTCTTTTGTTCCTAAAATGGG